>JAUTBR010043226.1:0-12023 GCA_032361205.1 Pseudorimula midatlantica
TCAAGCGTAATTAGTCTCAGATCGAAATTCGTCTGTCCATTATCCAGGTCTATCAACTGTGACATTATGCCTTTAACACAAAAATAATTTTATTATTATTTTTATATTAACCCACATTGGCCGCATTAACAAAGGGACAAACTTTTGTAAATGCAACACCAATAATATACACAGAAATCAGACAGCTCTTGTAAAGACATTTTCTAACAAGTTCTACGCTATTCAATTCTACATAATATCGACATGCTTGAACATTTCTATTTGCAATAAATATTGCGCTCAGCTGCTATTTGAAATATTGCTTACATAATGTATTTGTGACGGGATATGTCAGGTTTTTATTAGCAAATACAGCAAACACATTCATTACCTTAATAATGTATTAATACTACCAGTCAAAGCATGGGAAAACATAGCATATATTATTTAAGATGCATGAAGGAAAATATTAATTACGCATTCATTGTGCATGCGGACATACGTATTACTCTAACATTGAACATATAGTTATATAGATTCACACATTTCAATATCCTTTTACAAATACACATTATTCGTGTCCTATGACATCTATAGCTATCTAAACACTCAAAAATGCACAATACGTGTTTATCAGAATAAGAATATCATGAACACCTTGTAACAATATGCTAAATAATTACTAATACTACTCAACACAACTAAACACTGATTTCTATGATTTATCTAGAAATTGACAACTATTAGAATACAGAGGTGTCATCACAATAATGTGTACGGATAGGTACCAAAGATGCATGGGTGTTACTCTGTCGCTATTTTCGAAGGGTGTTGACATGTTGGTGTAGCAATTATTTGTTTTCGTTGGCCTTAATTTATATGCATGTATATGAAGTACTTGTATACTAATATTTAATTAATTAATTATTTAAAAAAAATTTAAGTGTCACAAATACAAGATACATATGCATCTACAAATATATGTAGTGACGCACTTGAATCAGTTCCGTTAATTTAATAACCAATATACACTTCACAAGTTTTAGTTTATATAGTATATACTATTATTAATATTATAACACTGAATTAGTATATGCTATTTATATGTTTAATTGTATCTGAATAGTGTACAATGTAGTTCGTTGCGTATACCTTATGGAATGGAATAGATACTAGATATGGCGCGTTAAAAGTATCCCTTATTATTAAATAAGAATAGAAATAACATTACATGTAATTGAAAAATAAATATCAACATATGCATATACAATAACATATGGCAATATGGTATAAATAAAATAGTTCTGAAATGTTACCAGTTATAATATTTAAGTTCATAAATATCAAGGTGCGGATTCTACCTGAAGCCTTTCATGTCGGAACCAACAATACGCAACAAGAATGTTTACACCTTCAAATTGCACTGCCGCCAGTTTGATTAGGCTTGTCGTAGGATTTCGTAGGAATACAGGTTTTACGTTAAGCCACTCCGTAAAAGAACCTGCGGAGCGGATCGTTAAAGTATGTAATATATAAACATTGAATCGCGCTCTTAAACTTAATACGCTTCCGAATCAGGTAAAAGGGACAAATCCTTAATGTAAATTAGATTAGGAATCTGTACGTGTAGGCGCAATGCTGTAGATTTATCTTTTGAAGTTTAGCCGAACTATGTTTGCGAATTGAAAAACTTCGCTAGTAAGCAGATTGATTTTTTAATTCAAAAAGTGCTGTAATTTCTGTCTAGATTCTAGTTTGGTAGGCCATTTTATTTTGTACACACATTTGTAAAAATATTCAATGTATAATATTTTCAATTCATAATGTTTTCAATTCATAATATGTTCTTAAATTATTAAGTATGCAAGGTATTTAAGGGCTAAATGACTACACTATTTTAAGTAAAATATATCTGTTATGGTATGTAATACCCACTATACAAACATATTTGTGCAGTCCTTATAGAGGTATTTTGCCGTGATTTGAGTTGCAGTGACGTTTTTAATTTTCAAACATAAATTACCTCGGTTGAACTTTCACTAAATAAAACGTTCAAAAGATACACACAACATATTGACATTACATTGTTCGCATTTTATGTTTATATACAATTCATTTTTAAATTATAATATCGAAAATATCAATAGAATAAAACTTAAATTTATCTGAAATCCGAACCATTATTTTCGTTGGCTACTGAAATACGTAGTGGTCAGGGGATATACAAAAATAATACATGTATGTATTCCATTGAATAATATCTAATTTTAAAATCTAAAATGCAAAGTTCCATGATTTCTGGACTACTGAGATACACGTAGGCCCTACATGATGGTAAACGTATACTGGTCATGAAGGTTTATTTCAGTTCACATTCCAGACACCATGGCCATATGTCAGTACGTAACTGTATCAATATTGACAGTGTTATTTACACGCTGTTTACACTCCAGTGCTGTACTATACAATAGCAGGCAACTCTACCCATAGTGCGCCGGTGAGCCCGGGGGTGGCGGTAAGGTCTGACCATCGCAAAATACATCACCTGTTCTCCCTCAGGGGCGAGGATTTCACAGTGAAATGTACGTCGGGCGAGATTATGTCTCTGGGAGAAGAATTGATAATGTCTATTATCTCGGGTGTGCAATTACAAGTTCTAGGCACGCACAAACTGTAGGAAATGATGTCTTCAATAATGTGGGCATTGTTCGTGGGTGATGACACTATGGGTTTTGGGATAAGATAGATTATACGGTGGATGATTTCCTGATCCAAAGAGTAAAGTCTGAAGACAGGTGATAGACTGGCGTTTGGTCCGTTTTGTTCCTCGAGAAATACAATTAAACATAATTGAATTTTAACTATTTTTCGTGTTGGACATGATCGACAATTCCCAAATTCGCCAATTCCCAAACGACAATTCCCAATATATAACTTATTTCAAACATACACTGTTCCAAGTACATGTATACACAGTTTTAGTCGCACATAGTATAATATTTCTTGCATATTGTTTAACTAGCAAATTCGGTAACCAAATATAGAATTATACGACATAATTTACTTTAAACTGTTTTTCTTGTTGGACATGATGCCATTTCGTGAACTGTTTAAGTAAAGAAATGTATTGCTTATTCCACATACACTATTCCAAGTATACACAGTTTTAGTCACACACAGTATAATGTGTCTTGCATATTTTTAAACTAGCAAATTCCGTAGCCAAATATAGAATTATATGAGACATTTAATGATCTGTTTAAGTTTCATATGTGCTTTTTATAAATCATTAGCATATCCCAAACATTACGGAACAAAAAATAAAAATAACAACAACGTACATGTCTTCTTTATTAATGAAACAGTTACGTTTCCAATGATGGACCTTTTCCGATTAATATTGCGCATGTACACATGCATACTAAAATACTAAACTGTTAAAATTGTATTGTTAAAATTATGATATTACATGTAGTAGTATAAATAAATCTAATGGTTGGACGAAGATGCCATTGACTATTAGAATATTATGTATGCGAAGTTTCTATATTTATACATCATGCAATATATATTTCCAATCTGTATCGAACACAAACAGCTAGAATCAATACGTTCAATATAGTGTTCCATATGACACAGCAATCAAGGCGTGGTCACCATCCTCCATTTATCCAATCAGAGCCTATCGTAACAAATTACCAAAACTACAAGGCATCGCCATTGGTCGGTTCTGGCGAGGTACTAGATTAGTGAACAATGAGGTTTAATCTATGAGCAGGGAGGTACAGAAGTTGTATGTTCAGAGGATTACCACGACGGGAGGATATAAACCTTCTGGTCAGTCCCCGTGGTCAAACACTTCAGTTGTTAGAGTCCATCCTGAACGACGAGTTCCAAATATATAATTCAGGATGATAATGAGTCCAAACTCCGGTCTGTTCCAATACGGATCCGTAGCAGACAAATCCTCATGCATGATGTCCATGCCCCATCCGATGCAGCACCAGCCACCTCCTGTTTTACCTTCTCACGCATATCCGGTTCATCCCAACCCATCGCTCCTGTCTCACAGCCCCCACCAGGAGCCTGTCCTGACGAGACCATCAGACGACAGTCCAGATCTCTCCCCACACGCAGACGACGACGCAGAAAGTCTGACGCCTGACAACGACAATAACGACATGTCTTCTACATCGTCTCTAGCTTCTGACAACGAAGACAACGACGGCGCTGACGAGACGTTTTCAGGTACTTCCACCCTTTCCCAACAGAAGCGGAGGTTTGCCGACAACGTGAAGCCTCCATATTCCTACATCGCTCTGATAACGATGGCGATAGAGAGTTCAACGACTGGGATGATGACACTGAATGACATTTACAGCTTCATCATGAAGAGGTTCCCGTACTATAAGGACAACCAACAGCGGTGGCAGAACTCCATCCGACACAACCTGTCCCTCAACGACTGCTTCGTGAAGGTTCCTCGACCCCCAGGAAGACCAGGGAAGGGCAACCACTGGGCCCTGCATCCTTCCTGTGGAGATATGTTCGGCAACGGCAGCTTCCTTCGTCGGGCGAAGCGCTTCAAGCTGCAGACGCGCCACAGAAGAGAAGGTGCCACGATACAACACGTCAGCTCCTACGGACATTTCAGCCTGTACGGAGGACCTTCCCCTTACCCGTCTCTCAACCCCCTCGGCTTCGGATCTCTACCCCAAGGACTTGCCCAGCCACAGCAATACGGACTTCCGGTTAAATCCGAACCCAGCGGATGGACGATGAGCCCACCTCCGGGGTACTCCCCCACCAGCGGGTACTACAGCGTCAACAACATGAACAGTTCCCTGACAGGGTCCCCGCTGTCCACCTCACCCCCGGGAAGCTCTCCCCTGGGTGTGGCGTGTTTACCCCAAGGACCACCCTCCAGTTCGAATCATCCTCATTCCACGTACCAAGCGCTACAACAGCAGTTTTCGTATGGACAGTATTCCTCGTATCCTCATCTAAGAATGGCTTCCGGTTCTTGAGCTGTTTAAGAACGTTTGTAATACGGGAACTAAGCTTCTGGCTATATGGAGTTAACTGTACATTGATACACAGACATTTGTTGAAAAGTGCTATTCTGTGAGTTAAATTAAATATGTATCTTGCGGATTATTGCGTGAAGCATTTGCGCAAACATGAACATTTAAAGAATATTGTCCTGAGTTATTGGTAGATGTATGTGTGGATTTCTTGAACTTTGCTTTGTTTCAAAGTATTTGTTTTAATATTTGAAATGTAAAACAGTTTGTGTTTTGTAATAAATATCAATATTGCACTATTTTGTCTGTATTTGATTACCATGCCAGATATTCCATTGATATATGCTATATATCAACGCTATTTATTGAGCAAACAGAACGAACTTAGACGCCATGGCGAAATGATAAGCAGCTTTGAAATAATTGATAGTATAGGTGTATGCTAGTTTTAACGCACATTACCACTGCTAAACATAACCCCCCACATACCAGTGAATTGATTACTTTAATAAAATAACAATACTATTGGTTAATAATAAAATTGTTAACGAATAAAATCAAATCATTATTACCATGATGCAATTTACACGACTACACTGTACGTGTTTTTATTTATTCAAGGAAAATGCACGGAAT
This sequence comes from Pseudorimula midatlantica, assembly GCA_032361205.1. NCBI lineage: Eukaryota > Metazoa > Mollusca > Gastropoda > Lepetellida > Lepetodrilidae > Pseudorimula > Pseudorimula midatlantica. Next base: position 5,640 of record JAUTBR010043226.1, read on the forward strand.
TATAAATTCATAAAAATACAAGCTCAAGGTCTATGCATTTCTATAAAACCCACTCCAAAACTACTTCAGTCAGATCATGTAGATCGAACATTTAATTTACCATGATATATTATCGTTCCCTCGGGATTAATATACAGAGTTGCCGACAAAAAAAGTAGGTGTACTCAGATATTCATGATCATTCCAACGTACACTTGTTAACGTATTTGAATCGCAAGGAACAGAGTCTACACCGTCCTCGAAACACAGCAAGTATGCTTACTTACCATTTACAGATGGTAAGTAGGCATTATGCGTTTCGAGGAAGTGTCTACCGGTCAGAAAATATTGAACTACATATATCTGTGATGGGTGAATTCACCAAGAGGATGTATGCGTAAATAAATTCACGAAAGTAATTATAATAGTTCTAGTACAAATGGGATCGCAGCATATGCATGTAATATGTATGGACGCGAATGTTCTAATTATATATTGGTTATATATTTGTATTGACAATTTTCGGTGTATAAAGGAGACTCATCTGGAATACAATAACTATCATACACGTGTGTGATTTGGTGATTGAAAGACGACAAATATAATAAATTAATGTCATTACTTTATTATTTAGTAATGTATCAATTTCAAAGAGTCCTTTCCATATTGAATACATGCTCCAAATAAAATAATTACAAGTTTCAAGAGTAATTTACTACTGTGAATAATGTAAATGTTTGATATTAGATATATGGGTTATATATTTGTATTGACAATTTTCTGTGTATAAAGGAGACTAATCTTGAATACAATAACTATTATACACATGTGTGATTTGGTGATTGAAAGACGACAAATATAATAAATTAATGGCATTACTTTATTATTTAGTAATGTATCAATTTCAAACAGTCCATTCCATATTGAATACATGCTCCAAATAAAATAATTACAAGTTTCAAGAGTAATTTACTACTGTGAATAATGTAAATGTTTGATATTAGAAATTTCTCCAGACTATGAATAATGTACTTTTTCACATTGGCAATATATTATATATCTACGAATAATGCACACTATTCTTAAACGGATTTAAAATCACGTGTCAGCCTATCTTGGATTGGTATCTTCACCACTGTTTGTCAAATTGTAAAAAATAAATGTTCGCATAGCAGCATCTGCAAAAGGTAGCAACGTCTAAACTGTAAATTATATACAATATTTATAAATATAAACGTTGGCTTATACTGATGAATGGCCGTGAAATGGACATAGCACCCATTTAAATAACATTATGTCAAGTTTAACACACTTACAAATTTCCTAGCAAACACATTTTACACTTTCAAACGTAATGGGTGTTCTGACATAAATCCATTAACACCAAAACGTGATTTTCACTTACACGGGTTAGCAAGTGGAGTGATTTGTGGGTACCGATTTGTGCAGAATACTCGAGGCATTTCCACACATGACCACCAAACCGTGCCATGTCCTCTCACTTCTAATTCACGCCCCCCCCCCCACCCCCCCACCCCAGGTCAGGCATTGGTAATCCTAATGAGGAAACCCCCATTTAGATCTATCTATCGTTGGCGATATTTTTCTAAATTTTTCTAAATTTGCATTTCTTTCTTGTTAACAATGCCATTGTCAATGGTTGTTACCTCTATACTATTTATACTACTTGTAAAAAAAAGACATACGACCACATTTCTTAAGAATATATCTATTTCGTAAATAAATAATGTTGTTGTTGTTGTTGTTGTTGTGACATTGCGAACCATACTATCAGTCGGCACTAATTTGGTATAAGTAACGATTGATTGCTTAGTTTTGCAAATGGTGCCTATTATGGTAAGAATTGGTATTTTGAAAATATGCAATGACTATTATGGCAGAAGTGCGTTAAACATAACCATTTAAGTATACAAGCATATACATCATTTACCAACTCTTTCACACCACCTATTATACATAACATAATTATAGATTGAGTGGTATTAGAAGTGTTATTATTGTTTTGGAGATTAAACTGTTTTCTGTTCTGCAATTTATTCTACAATGTAAATAATGCATGCGTTGTCGATATATCTTGCCAGGAGCTGTTTGGTTTAGTAAGTTGGACAACGATTTTTCCAATCCTTCTATATACTTTTGAATACACGAGTCAATTATTTCGCTATTTACCCGAAAAACCTCCCAATAAATATATACTGGAGGCAACCTACGAAGACGATCAAGAACAATTCATGCATACAACTTTTGTTTGTCTGTCTAGTTTGTAATACTGATACAAATATATAATGCATGTGTTAATCAAACGAATAGCTACTGCTTTTTTCCGCCCAAAATAACAGATCGCCATGCATGATATCACTGCAATACGAAAGACGAATTGAAGTAAAACTATATCTGAAACGAATATAATTTAGATATGATCGTAAGCTACAAAACACGATACAGATACCTATTTGTCATCAAGAAATTTATTCTGATAATTTAAGACTATTTAATGAATTTCTGTAGGTGGAATTCATGGGATATATGCAATATATTGTACATACCAATACCCCAAAAGATATCCAGATAGATCTATATTTGTTTCACACTTGTTTTCCTTAATAAATGATAATAATACTATTAAATGTCATAACAATGTTTTCCCGCTTTATTGACGATATAGCATACAAATAAAGCTATTGAGACATACTAATCTTTTGGATAAAGCTACCATAAAGCATACGAGCAGGTCTATTCTTTGCAGTATTGCTGAACATTATGACTCTTTTTATGATTTTCTATTTAGGAAACGTAAATGCCTATGCTTAATCCAGAACATACGGAGAGCTCTAGTATGTTAAAGTTAACATAGTAACCATCGAAGTCTTCAAAATATTGATACCTTGATGCATCCATATTTTTATTCCATATTGTCACCATGAAATCGCATATACAAACAATAATGATTCCTCTATTGGAAACGATCATTATACATCCATTATCACTTCAATATTGAAAGATAGTTCTAAAATATTTTCCCTCTTACAAACATGTTTCTCTAGGAGGTACCTTATCATTGAAACACTGAAACAATAATGAAATATATATTTACAAGCACTGGTTTATAATCCTGTCTCGAGGACTAGAACAGTGCGAAAATGTTTCAGTTTGGATTCAATATTTACTTCGGACGTATACATATTTTTCGAGTGCAGCGGACTCATGATTCAGAAATTCCATACCACGAACACCTCTCGGGACCCATACAAACATATTGACCCGGGCTAATACCCCTATCCAAACACTCCGTCCACCCCACAGGATGTTTGCACAGCGACAATACCAGACAATTAGTGAACTAATGTAGTCCCGACTTAATGCATCTAGTAGCAACTATGGCCTTACCCCAAGGGGAGATCACTGAGAGACCAAAGGCGTTGTGGGGGCCATATTGGTAATGCGATAAACAAACAGGATTATCGACAAAGTAGACCTCAATAGATCGGGTTGTAGCATTGGGAGCAAATTAATAAGCTAACAATGATGTTCTGTAACCGGTCGGTGAGGAGTGAACCTCTCGTGACAGAACTGACGTGTCCGGGGGATTTGAAGCACCTAAGGGAAGACCGTTGAATAAGACATTTTTCCAGTCGTTTTCAGAGCTGGTAATCCTTTTCAAACAGACATGTGAAAATCCCCGTTGCTCTGTCGAACTCATGTTTTAACACGACGTTCGAATCACACATCTTGATTCTACGTTGGACGAGTGATTACCCATCTGGAATATATAGAATCATGTATTTGAGTATTTTAGAATTATTGTCAAATTGGAATTCTGTAATGTACAGTGCAGGTTACAACCATGTAATGCTTGTATCCACGCATGTTAAACCTTAACCAAAGTGCATGTAGCATCGTGTGTAACTATGACAAATATTCATAGTTCATTGCAACTGTTCGCATAGACGATATTAATTATCATATTTAAATTAACATCGTCTCCGCCAAATAGGGCAATGGTGTATTGAACCATCAAAGAGAAAGACGAACCATCAGAACACAGACGGGAAAGAATATAATTTTCATTTGCTATGATTCCAGTATTAAAATATATATCCCATCTAGAAACACAGTGTATTGAACAGGTATACATGTCAATATGTACATAGCTTATCTTTATTGGCTGCATGCCTATACATTGTAATAGTATCCTGTACTGGGATGCCGTTATACTTGTATTAGCCACTGTGACAGTCTGTGTATGTTGAACTACTTGTCCCTGGGCTATGTGTATTCTCCGACTCAGATCATAAGCCTTCTCTCTGTACATGTAATGATATTCTGTATGTATGGATACTATAAACTCAATAATCAAACTATTCGTGTCATATAATTTTATATATAACATATGTGATTGAAGGATCAACATAATCAAAGAGACTTTTTAGAAATATGTATGTTCGTGTGTGAATGGTAAATGCAGATTTCAGTGGAAGCGTCCTAAAACTGCCAGAGGTTGTCTCATGATGAAGTCTGTAGGTCGTTCTCCAAGTACTGGAACATCTTCATGAAGTAATTGTAGACGCTGATGAACGTCATAATTTCTTATGTAGCGTTCGTCAGCGCCATGGCAATCAGAAGAAAAGGCCCAAGTCTGGTTTAGGAACTGTTGCTTGTGAGATAATCATTGAATAAGTGATGCAAGATTCAAGTAAGGCGACATCCCAGACATCGCATTCAAGTTACCGTACGGGCTCGCGTATTGATATGCAGCGTCCTCGTGTCGCTGTCTGCGCTGCATCTTGAAACGTTTGGCTCGCCGCAAGAAGCTGCCGTTGCCGAACATATCTCCACAAGATGGATGCAGAGCCCAGAGACTTCCCTTCCCTGGTTTTCCCTGAGGTCTTGGAACTTTAACGAAGCAGTCGTTGAGGGACAGGTTGTGTCTGATGGAGTTCTGCCAACGCTGGAGGTTGTTCTCGAAGTATGGGAACCTCTTCGTGTATGTACAGACGGCATTGAGAGTCAACGGAACTCTGCAGGGCCATGCTGACCACGAGGGATACCTGGATGACCAATGGAGGTTTAATTTTGTTCACCTGCCAACGCCTGAAGATGGTGACGACGATTTAGGACCACCAACCTACAACCCTCGCATTATATTCATGCTCAAGGAATTCATGAATTATAGAATGCTTCGCCTATGTATCCACTTGCGTAGCATGGAGAACGCATATTGCAACCCGTTAGAATAATAATTTGTGAAGAACAGACTTCAATTCTTACTTGAATGTCTTGTAAAGATTAGACCGACTGTTTTAACAAACCAACCATTGGTATCTTGTCATATCCCAACGTGTCCACACATATTTCGTTCGTTTCTTTCAGACCAACGTACTTGAACTAGTTTGGTATATTGATATTTCGTTTGGTGGATCCCCCAATGTCTTATCCTGTAAGGTGTAGACGTTCTCGGTGTCTCTCAGAATGCTGTTACCAGTTATAATCATCATACATGGAGGGAAATATTAGCATATACATGTACATGTATACAGATTTTAAACGTCTGTTACTGATCAATCACATGTGGGGAAATAATAAATTGTGGATCTCTGTACCATAACGGAAAAGACAGAATACTGTATATTCCGGGATATATAGTATACATTTATGGAACCGATAAGGTTCAAATGAATTTTTAAATTATCGGTGCATGCCTTTGATCTGTGGGTAAAGTAACAAGATTAATCAGTATTAATTAGGATATAATATGCTCACGCAGCTAATTAATTGGGAGCCATGTTATCCCCCTTATACTTAAGACTGTATCAGACAGATACTGGTGCAGGTAAATCTGATTACAATCTTAAAATCGCGTGCGTCTGGCGCCGCCACAGGTACGTTTTATGCACGCGACTCGTTGTCGTAATCGGGCTTCACACGTGTCGAAAAGTGGCTTTGTCTGAGCGCGGATGTATATTAATATAGATCTGCGTTGATCAAACGCAAAAGCCGTGAATGTACATAGCCTGGAATCAACACGGCTTAGTTTTTGATAATTAATTTTAAACCTAAATTTTAATGGATTTATTTTAGACATACATGTAGCTTACATGTATATGCGTCGAGATCCGATTTTCATATACATTAGGCCTACTAAATGGGCTACTAATAAAACACATTTGTATTATTTAACGTCAACACATTACATCTAAAGTTAAATAGAGGATATTACACGATGTTCTATTTAATATCAACTTTTATGTCCCGAGTGGAATAATTTTATTGCACGAGCTTCAGCGAGTGCAAATAAAATTATTTCACGAGCTTACATGTATATGCGTCGAGATCCGATTTTCATATACATTAGGCCTACTAAATGGGCTACTAATAAAACACATT
>JAUTBR010043337.1:0-21509 GCA_032361205.1 Pseudorimula midatlantica
TTTTTCCGAGGTTATGTTATGAATATCAGGCTTTCAACACAAGTCATTGTGAAATATACGGGGGCGCTTAACTTTTTGCCAGGTGTATATTATGTTATTTCTTTTCAGGAATTCCGAGAGAATAATCGAAGGAGTCCATTTTTCAACCACTTGTCTACTCTCAGCGAGTCTATCCCAGCTCTGGGATGGGTAGCCATTGTGAGTTTGAACCAAATACGTATTTTAGGAACTGACTCCTATAATAGGCTGCATATATGAAAACTACGTATCAGGGCAGGTAGTAGCGAAATGGTAGAAGATTGGACTTCGGAGCCAAAGGACCCAGGTCCAACTCCCATTCCAGAAACCCAACATCAATGTTTGTGAAAGCTACCTTTCTGATGCAATCGATGCGTTGTCTGTACCATGGCAAATTATCATATTTGGTCTGTCAGTACCAGCCAGTGCTCACAGGTTTACTGCAACAATCACTATTATGGATGTTGAAGATAGTCGCAAATGGGTGAAAGATTTCCGCAGCGATATTAAACTTCATAATCGCTCACTAATGTTGCGGGTTTTTTCCTGCCCTAACTGTGAGACAAGTGAAAGAATCTTGAAAGCATTTCTAAATCTCAATTCAAGTGGGATTCACAGGAAATTATCAAGATCACATGATCAGATGCAAGATAAAATATTTTAATAATACCATCCTGGTCTCGTGTGTTAGGCTACATATGAAGACTATCTTAAAGTAAGGGAAAATCATGGGTTAGGCACATTATAAATATCAGTGTTCGAATTAATAGGGGGTCCGAGGGTCATTTGAAAATCTGCAATGTTAACCGTATCTGTGTGACCCCCTGAAAATTATAGATTTTACCATCTTTATCATTGGGCCTATGGAGAAAGACTCCCTCATTATTTTCATTATTTCCAACACTGAATATGCTTACCGGTATTATTATGTATTATTAAATGATATATATATAATGCTGAGTGTGTTGCAGTCACCGACGCCAGGGCCACATGTGAAGGAGCTGACGGACGCTGGGATGTTCTACTCAAACAGGGTTCTCAAGGAATTCAAGGAAAAGTAAGCACAAATTTCTTATCAGTGTATTCCATGGCAATGCAATTATCCTCCTGTCATCGTTCAAATCCAGTCCCGAGACACCGGCATCAATGTTTGCGAAAGTTACATTTCTGATGTGATATTCAGCAGTCAAAACTAACTTTAAAATTTACTAGCCCAAATAGTGATACAAATTACAAATGTTATGAATTTCTACTAGTCCTTAGGATACGTTTAGCATTGAGAGAAATGTCCCGGGCTAGAGGACCAGTGTTAATTGCGATCCCTGGATATTGATGGGATGCGCCGTCTGTAGAGTGGCAGTACCAGCCGGTGCTCGCAGGTTTACTGCAACATTCAGCGCTACGGATGTTGCGGGTTTACTCCTGCCCTAAAACTGACAAGTCGGGATATTAGTGAAAGAATCTAGACAGCGAATCTATATCCCAAATAAAAATAATAATAAAATAGTCTTAGCAAATCCCCCAGATACAAATGTTGACATTATTATTATTATTATTATTATTATTATTATTATTATTATTATTATTATTATTATAATGCATATGGCTGTAATCTGTACATTGGCCTCTCTATCAGGGACCCCCAGCATGCAGAGTGGACTAAGGCGTGGATCAGGACCCTGGGGGAGCTGCAGGCCTACATCAAGCAGTACCACACCACTGGCACCGCATGGAACCCACAGGTAGGCAGCGTCCATGTCGTAGTCTGTACAGATTCACCCCAGCTATGAGAACTTGATTCAGGCATTATCTACTATGAGACCCCTCGTAGCCATCTCCTAATACACAGGGATCATGCACTTACGTGAGTGCTATGATGCTACAAAGACAGGGCTCTAGTTTAAGTTTTTGAGGCACTTGTCTTGTCGGATATTAAACTACTTGCCACATAGGTAACTGACTTGTTGATCTGGGCTGTCCGCCTGTGGATAATAGTAGTCCCAGGCAGGTGAACAATCCTTACTGTCGAGCACAAGTAACATTTAGCATGGTTAGAAAAGACCCGTTTTCCTCTAATTGTGGTTTAAACTACCATCATGTTTTATCTCATAGGATCATTACAATATAATTCTGTCCAGAGATTCCTGAATTGTCACGGCTATGATATATAATTAATGATTTCCCCAACCACACTGTTTTCTTGTTGCAAATGGGTGAAAGATTCCTGCAGCGACGTTAAATTCCATATTCACTCATTCCACTCATTCCCACTCACACCAGGGTTAGAAGTTCCCACTCACCCAGCGGCCCGATCCATTTCTTGTAATGTTAACGGTATCCCGTTTTTATGTTTTGTTATTTATATCATTACTCGGGCGAGTACATTTCCAACCCTGCTAGATTCTGTTAAAGTTTCCTGGAAATGTCAGTGTTAAATATAACAATACACATCTTAAATTTCCTGTCGTTCTTACCACTTTAATTTTAAAATAAATAAATTTTCTTTTTTTCTTAATATCCATCAAATACATGTAGATTAGCCTTCAGGCTGAAACCATTTTTCAGCAAATGGCATTAGAAAATTCATATCCAACAAAATTTCAATAACAAAAATCTAGTACCGGTAAGGAAATATGGAAATTGAAAAGGCAACAACAATAACCTTGCATTTCTTTTCGTACCTTAGCCATATTTTCTGCCAATACTGGTACCAGTACACATTGTAGACCTAGGAATGCACTCTAAATTATTTTAGTGGATCTTCATTATATTTATTACTAATATTAATAGTCTAGCAATTTGGAAAATAAAGAAAATTAATAAATGTCATTATTCCAAGAGAAGCACCATATGTTTACCACCATCCAATATTCTTTGTATTATTTAATAGAAAACATTTTTAGGAAAACATTTGGAAATTCATTTTGAACAGAAAAGTACGAGTTGTACGATTGCTGTGCGCTGTTGTTCTGAGACGAGCTGTGGTGGCACACATGTGTATCAGTTAACCTTCATTGTGGCCAGATATAGGGCAGTGGTGCCAATGTTGGAAAAACCCAACCTGGTGCTAAGCTCTTCCCCATAGATCTCACCCCAAGAAACAGTGGAAATGTAATCTAATATAGATTAGTGTACAGAGTTATGTCCCTTGCTTGCCATAATGTTTTTTTATTTATTTTTTATTTTTATATTTTGTTATTGTTTATTTTATATTTTTTTAGTTACATATTTATTTATTTTTGCTAATCCTAGTTTAAGTATTAGTCATCGTCTTCACCAATGCTGTCAATATTGCCACACTTATTTGTTATTATTATGATTTTAGTAGAATGTAATTTGTTTTCTTTTCATTATTATCAGGAGTAGGTCATATTTAATTCCTATCTTATGCCCAATAAACTATTGGTTTCCCCATAAAGCAATGAAATATATTCCAGAATGGCCGTTTCCTCCCTTTGTGCATCTGCTATTTTTTTATGGTTCAATGGACTTCTTACACAGAAGTCATGGAACTAATATTTATGGTAAACATCATCAAAGGTCATCTGTATAATTTTAGACAGTATTTGTTTATGATTTTTAGTAACGGCCGTAAAATTGTTATTAATTATGCTCTGATTTATGAGGGTAGTAATTCTTTGACCCAGAACTGTGGGAATCCGGTGCAGTAGGTGGGTGTGGGTGTGGCGGCTTGATCTTTGCTTGTGTGGCAGTAGTGGTACAAGCGGGCAGTAACGTTAGTGTGGAGAAATATGCAACATCAAAGCTCGCACGGTTCTATGCCCTGGTACAGCTTTTACCTTCTGACACCATGCGTGTTTAGGTGCGAGTCGTTTAGGTGCAGTACTCACAACATGCATGTTTAGGTGCGAGTCGTTTAGGCACCATCGGCTTTGAGGGAGGGAGAATTTGCTAAACATTTAGGATGCAACATTTTTCTTTTTCCAAAAAAAATACATTATTATTTTGTGTTCTCTCTTTCTCTCGCTCTTTCTCTCTCTCCCTCCCCCCCCCCCCCCCCCCCCCCCCCCCCCCCCCTTTATAGAACCACGTTTATCTCTAAAGCTCATCTCAATGCATTATGGATCAGAGTGTACATGTAGAAATGTCTGCTACATCTTCGAAACTTTCACAAGTAGTGATGCCCAAAGATGTTGAAGATTGTAGATGCCATATATTGTGTAATAGCCACTGCATCTCTCTACTTCCATGCTAGAGCCAGGTGCTGTGAGTGATCCTATCGGACGCTCACTGTCTGTCGTGTCTATTTATATCTCGGGATTCTCCCAGCCAAAGAGAGCAGACACAATCGGGTGGCCATCTTGTTCTGGGTCTTCCCTAGTGACACAATCTTTCTGGATGGTGCGATGGCCGACAAATTTAGCGGCATAGTTTGAATTCCAGGTCGTAGATAGAAATAACTTGTTGTTGATGGGACTAAAAATAATGTGATGTGTGTTTGTTGATGTTGACATCAATGGGGATGTTCGTTTCCATTTAACCATTTCCATTCTAGAGGCAATAAGAGATGGCCCTATGGATTGAGATTAAGGCAGATTGTTTAAAAGTATAAATCTGGATGGAATATTTCACTTAATGCTTGTCAGCATTCTCTACATCTTCTAGTTGTGATCAGGCCCAGAAATTACGAAACAATTTTTAGTACTATTTGTTCACAAATCCCCAAAGTAAATTTGAGCTTGAGCATGAAATTGTACTCAAAATGTGTTGTAATCTCAGGGCCTATTTAATATTGCATGAGAGGGACAGTCAATGAAAAGCAAAATAAAATTATTACAATTAAGGTTTTCACACAGCCCTCAAACATATAAACACACACACACTTTTTTTAGTATGATTTCATGTTAAACTCAAAGTAGTATAAATATACACACACTCACTCTTTCTCTCTCTCTCTTTCTTTCTCTTTCTCTCTCTCTTTTTTCTCTCTCTCACTCTCACTCTCACACACACACACACACACACACACACACACACACACACACACACACACACACACACACACATATAAACAATATATTAAGTAATCTCTTCATGAAGAAATATCTATCCAGCCAGACAGCGTTATAAAACGTCAAGTCCAGGAAATTTACATCACTAGTAAACTAACTTTGAAATTCTCAGCGTGTCCCATTAGACCAACATGACATCAGCCTCTCAGAGATAAGGCAGTGATGATCATAACACACCTGCTCTCAACACCTTGTAGAAGTCTAAGCTATTCTTTCTGGGTAGTGTTTCCAATCAGGTGGGGTGGGGCGCTCTCAGATTGCGTTGGAGGAGGGGTGGGGACTAGGAGGAGAGGAGGCCTTGCAGATATTGCAGACATCAACACACTTTGAAAACAATAATGGATGCCCCACAGCTGCGAGTGACCCAGCTAGTATCAACTTTTAAATTTCTCCACGCTGATAAGACCAAACCCTCAATTACCAATTCTATTCCATCTTTTGTACTGAAGACATTCCTTCACTGTCTAATAACCTTTCACTGCATTTCTTTGACCGGGTCCGATTACTTCACGCTTTTCCAAAGAAAACTGCTGGCGTTTGAAGATAGCATCTCTCTTTGAATGTGGAATTTGAATTTTTCCAATATTTTGTCCGAGTACCGATGGTGATGCAGATGGAAATGTTTATTCATTCTGGCAGTTGTGCAATGTATTGTTAGTAAGTAACCATGCACGTTTGTTTCTAAGAAGAAACTTGGCAGTGCTATGTCTTAAAATATATCTTATTTCCCGTTATTTGCACGCAAAAATAAGCTGATTGTTATCAAAGTAGGAAAACTGAAGAGGCGGGTGGTAGCGCAATGGTAAAACGTCAAAGTTTGGTGCCAAAGGCTCGAGTTGAAATCCTTTCCCGGGAACCTGGCATCAGCGTTTGCAAGAGTTACCTTTCTGAGATGATCATGATAGGAACTACTGTCTATAACGTGGCAATGCAGTTATCATCCTTGGTCTGTCAATACCAGCCGGTGTTCACAGGTTTACTGCAACATTCAGCGCTACAGATGTTACAGGTTTCTTCCTGCATGAGTGAACAAATCTTGAGAGTGACTCGAAACTTCAAATGAAGAAAATAAATATATAAATAATGAAAATTAATATAAAGCAATTTTCGGAATATGGATTTATTTTTATGTTATTTTTATATGCGATATATTGTTTGCGTTTTGGTTCATGATCGTACTTTTTCCAAACATTCCTTCTTGCTATTCATCTATATTACCAGTATTCCAAATAAGTTTATTATTTATGTAGGTCTGTCAGCCTGCCAAAACTAATTCCACGCGATCTTGTATAAACAGTTACCTGATATTGCACATTAAAAAACATTCTTCCGGTCCATATTGAAAAATGCAAGGGAATACCGACATCAAATTTGATCTCATTGTAAACACTGAATCTTCCTGGCCTGAATGCTGTAAACATTCATCTCTGAACTTGACACACTCCACAAATGATGTGGTGTCTACGGCCAGTTTTCATTGGTTTATAAACACCAGGTTACCATGGCAATCACATAAAGCACTGGCAGACATGTTTAATTCTTTTTAACTTTAAAACTTTGCAAGTGTCAATCATCTGAGATTGACTGACAGTCTGGATTTTAAGACCCACCCACATACATTGGTGCTATTTACATTGTGAGATCCATCTCATGGGTTTACCATCACTTGCTATTACAGCATGTTCATTCAACTCTTTATAACGCGTTTCACATAATCGTAAAAATCGTGCCATCTTTTTAATTAGGTAATGCTATAATGAGGATCATGCAACTGTTGCCACTTCAAGAAAATAATTTCGAACATGTGGGAATAGCCGTTTTAATGTTAGACGTTTTTCACCACAGAACAGCTTTATAAAGAGGTCTCTCCGAAATTTCTTTGTGAATCGGGCAGATTTTTATGGTTTTATTTTTTTCCCAGAGAAGTAATGTTGCATATTTCCATTGATTAGAAAAAGCTGTGTCACAGTTTCTTGTTGAGGTGAAGATAATTTTACTGTTAATACGATGTTATCAGTATCTGCAGTTGCTGTAATGCATGAGTACAAGAAGATTTGGTTTCCATCGCGGTCCCTGTAGGATCACTATAGCCCTGCTTTCCACTCCACTGATAGTCGCCCAGCATGAATTGCGGCTTCATTTGTACCGCCGATGATAAACAATGGTATCGTATGCTGGTAGACACTAGTATCGTTTCGATATTGGCGTGTAATAGATGTCATTAGCTGATCGTCAAACGTTGTTTGCGTTGAAAATGTGCGTTTCATTTATGGAAGTTGTGCATGCTATGAGACTTTGATGTTCAGATAAATGAAATATTGTTTGCTCTTAGTGATATTAAATAAACAGAAGATTTTTGTGATATAGTATAAAGACATACCGTTACTGAGAAAGACAGTTTTTTTATGGTATTAAGAAATATATAGTAATTCCAGATTAAATGCACTAAATGCACTTATGAACTAAATGCACTTATAAATAGATCATGAACATTCTGTGGCAATATATACAAGCATTGCTAATTGTTTAAAGACAAAATACAGTGAAACATCTTTGTTAAATGTATATACAGTATTCACAGCTCTCTATTGAGGCCCCCTAACCATCACACAACATGTAGGTGCTTTTTACAGTATTTACTATACATCTCACTAATGCAACGTTTGCTTTCCTACCCACCAAAAGAGAACCAAAAATGTCAATAATTTAGTTTAGAAGTTACAGCCAATTAACGATATGTTTGTACCAGCCACCAGTGCTAGAACACTTACCCCAGCCCCAATCAGTAAACCCAGGCCCCGTACTGCAGGAACTTCCAAATAGAAAAACAATAATATTTTCCTCACTTTGTACATTGTAGGTCTATTTCAGCCAGATATTGATACTATGAGTAGTAGTGAACTCTCAAATTCTATGATGGGCGATACTGGCCGCGAAGAGGTATACATCACACTGTGTCTAGATTAGTTTTCAGGACACAGAAGTTATGTGGGTGCGCAGGGTTCCTCCAGACACTGTAATCGAAGGTCTGTGCCTATGTATGTGGCTTTTCTAGAAAGTAAAATTAGGTCTCTGCTCTGCCAAGACACCGTTTAACCCTCTCCTTGCTGGATTAGCCACAGGCACTGCTCGTTATATATATCCAGTTGCTTCCAGCGTGGAGAGAGTTAAATCTGTGCCTGTGGGTTTTCTAGAAAGTTAAAAAAGGTCTCCGCTCTGCCAAGACACAGTATTAACCCTCTCCCTCCTGGATTAGGCACGCATTGCTCTTTGGGTTTTTTTCCTGGTTGCCTTCAGCATGGAGAGGGTTAAAGGTCTGTGCCTGTGTGGGTTTTCTAGAAAGTAAAATAAATCGCCCGAGATTATGAAACTTTTCCGAGTACGATTTCATACTCGACTCAGAATTGTGTTCATAAAACATCATGTGACGTCATAGCCCGAGTACAAAAACGTACTAATAAGCTATGCCAAGACACTATTAACCCTCTTCCTGCTGGATTAGGCATGCACTGCTCTTTGGTGTTTTTCCCTGGTTGACTTCAGCATGGAGAGGGTTAAAGGTCTGTGCCTAAATGGGTTTTCTAGAAAGTAAAATAAGGTCTCTGCTCTTCTGTCTCTGCACTGTGAGTGATGATCAGGTTTCTTACATTTCCTCAAACACAGGTGCTCAAGCATGTTAACTGAAGGAGAATTCATATTTTGAAAATACTGTTTTGTTTCGTTGTTTTTAGGGAGGAAGCTCTGGATGTGGTAGTGTATTTGTATTCTAGAGATATGCGAGGTATATTGTGATTACCGGTATCAGCATTATATCTGCCATGTTTACGGTTAACTGGAGGCACCATGCTTCATGTGTGCATTCTTGAAATAAAGTCATTTGTGGTCTGGGAGGTATTAATATCGAACACATCTCTTCTAAAATGTCATTCTGAAAGATTCCTGCAGCAACGTTAAACTCCATAATCACTCACTCGCCTTACTTTAACATCACTGGCCATTTAGAAGAATGTCGGAAAGTGAAGATTTTGCAACATCAGAATCAGGCAGGGATAGAAATTATCACTAGCCCACTAGCCCAGCTTATTTCTTCCAATGCCAATGGTATCCTATGGGCTAATAGAAATTCATGTTTTTTGTAAACATTTGTTATTTGTATCACTATTCAGTCTAGTAAGTTTAAAAGGTAAATTTCTATCGCTTGAATCAGCAGTATTTTCTTTGAATCTTCGTGTTTCCTGAAACTATGCCATGACTTCATTAATATCTTTTGATGACAACCGTCCTTGATCATGCTGTACTACTGGGGGGGGTGTATTTTTACCATTTCCCTTGTGAGCAAGGTAGTACGATGTTGATAGTTTGACCACGAGTTGCCCAATGGGAAGCTAGACTTTATCTCTTGCCCTCAACCAGCAAGTCTCACAGTGAAGGAGAACTAGTCCGTGCTGGTCTCTTTGGGTATAGTAATTATAGCAGTAAAATGTATTTCTGTCATCGCTTATGAAGCATTCTTGGCATACCAACAGAGAAAAATATCTGATATTATTTGTGTATACATTCACAGTTGCATGTCAGATTAGCAGAGCCTATCCGGTAATGTGCCAGTATAATTTATGTTTGAAATGATAAGTCGGTATCGTAGTTTTGTATCATTTTGTCATAGGTCTTTATCTTGGTTTGTCATTTGTTCACACTATAACAGTAACTCTGTTGTAAATGGGTAATGTGAAGTGTTGCTTGTGTGTTCTTACTAGGCATGGTACCAGAAATTTATCACAATGGTTCCAATCAGACCCCAATGTTAGGTAACTTTTTTTGTACGATTTCATGCTCAAGCTTACGATTTCATGCTCAAGCTGAATATTGGCATTTATGAACAAAACTTCATTGTAAGTCAAAATTTCAAAGCCTGCTACAAGTGTAATTTAATTGCATATAACACTTTTATCACTACAATACTTGAGAATATGGTTAGCTAAAACTGTTGTAGCGATAAAATTGGTTCATGAAACCAAACTTGTATTTGCGGCCAGTTCCGAAAATGTAATTATTGCTACAGCTGTTCTGTGCAACAAATAACTACCTAAGTATGGAATTTGTAATAATGCCATACTCTAACATGAAATGTACCTAAAACAACATCATATATTCTTCATAATGGATGCGCCACAAATGGGTGAAAAATTCCCCACAGCAATGTTAAACTCCATAATCACTCACTCCGTAACAGTGATTATCTGCAAAACGTGCACACAACCACATTTCAGAAATTGCTCATCATTGCATCCCGAAAACCAATCGAATAAAACAAACATAAAATTTTGAAAATGTTCAGAAGTAGGTCAAATCTTTTTTCCAAAAATGTAGACTTGACCAACTCGGAATTGACCATCTGTTGAAGATTGTTTCCGGCAGCAGATACCTATTACCAGGATGCTGGAAGTAAAACACTTGATCACTGTTCCCCCATGGTCATGCCTCCAGCCAATCAGATATAACCAGGAGATGTTTGTTGGTAATTAGCGATGTTGTGAGACCCAAGACCCGTGAGCTCGGCACTGACCCATTTTTTTACCTGACAATTGTGTTGGCCAATGCTGAATATTTAGTGGCAGAATGTTTCCACAAACAGTACGGCATGTTATCTTTCTATCTGAATGTGTTGTATTTGGGCCACATCCTTAAGACTGAAATACCACCCTGTACGGATTTCCCACCTGTAAACGGGTCGTTAACAGAGATATGGGCCTCACTTCCATTCACAGACTGGTGGTCCTTCACTTTCCTCCCTTCAGAAGTGGAAAGCTTTGATGGCGGAAGTTGTTGGCTTTTTTAAATACTAATTCTACAAATTCAAAAAGCTGTTCCACGTAACGTCAGGATTCATTTAGCTTAACAAACTAGGTCAGATATCTGTGAAAGAAATTACTTCCGAATTAAAGTCGCGGAAGGTTCCAAGAGATTGTTTTCAGAATTGAAACAAAATATGTTTTATTTATCCTGCTTTTAACTTTTCAAACAAGTCTGAAAATTCATTAATGTGATTGATGTTCTGATGTTCTGATGTTCACAAGAATGTGTGTGTATGGGAGAAAGGTGTGTAGTATTCACAGCAACTAGAATGATGATGTATTTATGTCTGTATAGATGACGGATTTGTGTCGACAGTTAATATATCTCGTAAATCTGTTTTTTATATACAGTAATCAAACAAATATGTTTGGGATTTTATGACCCGTTAGAGACTAATAAAAATCACATTTTGTCAAACTTTCTACGTTTAATTTGGCCATAGTATGAAAGGAAGCGTGTATCCATTTCTGTATTGGTTTAAAGGCACGATGCTACTTTCATTGAGTAGTATAAGTATGTAGGGGTAGTTTTCCAGTACAGCCTCTCTAGTTTTACTCATGAAAACCAATATACTTGCTATGATATTACATGAGAAAACAGGAATAGTATCATGATCAATGTGTTTTTAAAGTCAAAGTAAAAATTAGTGTACCTATTCAGAAATGTAGTGTACTTTGATAATGTTAATTGTTCAGAGTGAATAATACATTAATAATTTACCAATAAAAATAATAATCTACCTTAAAACATGTGTAAACGCTTGAAAGATTAATATATTATTACACTCTTTTTTTTTTAAATTAGAAAACAAATAAAATACACATTTTGGAAATTTATTAAAATATAAAATGTATTACTATTAATGTTTTGTGGATGACGTGTTAGACAAGTAATGTAACCCTAGAGTGTTGATGCCAGCTCTTGATGTAGGTCTAATGGCCCTGTTGACTTTAAAGCCCTCACAGCTATGTATAATCCTCAGCAGACAGGATCTCAAGTGCGGCCATATACCTAATGGAAACAATAATTGGGAAAAACAAGAATTTCACAACAGTACAATGGTTTAAGTAGGAGCATAAGAACTCTTCATGTCTGGCGCGTTTTGTAACATAATTTCCGTAATGTTTTTATGCATAATGCGTGTGTGGAAAGTCAAGTCCATTAAGATGGCATTACCTGGAATCTGAAAAGGACATAAATGTTGTCTGCAGTGCTGACTTGCCTTTGTACCCATTTATTTTTATGGCCGTAATTGTTCTACTGTTACCTGTTGCAGTTGTAGATTGCAGTTTTATCTGTACAGACTTGCCAAGACCCTTCCTAGTGCGTTTATGTAGTTTTATGGTTATTATGTACGCTATAGCAGTTGTATTCTAGTTGCAGGTCATCTTGTATTTAATCTTAACAGTCAGATATTTATCTGTAGGAATCTCACTTGTCAAAGGTTAGGTTTATGTTGGAACACAGGAAGACATTTCTGTCATCATAACAATGCTAGAATTTGAGAATTTGAGAATTAATTGGTGTGATTGTGGGGATTAAATTCTGTGATTTAAATTTCATATGTTCTCATTTTTTCGAAAATTGGTCTGACCACGGAATATATCCCATGTATATAACTAACTCTGAAATAACATTTATTTGTTTAGATTAAATGTTTCCAGTCTTGGAACATGATTTCACAAGAGTAATCAGACCTCAAAGTTCCAATTTTTTCCAAGGTGCCATTTGGATCCTACATAGCCAAAAACACTTAAAATACTGTAAGCGAAATTATGGTAGCCAAATGCAAAATTAGGTCGCCATGGCTCCCAAATTAGTCGCTAAATTGAGCCACGGTAATACTACTGGGTATTGCATCTGGAAGCTCTCATAGCCTTCTCTCAGACAAGGGGATTGGGAATGTACTGAGAGCACTACTGTCTCATACTGAATATGAGAGCTTCAAGCAATGATAGCCTGTACGAAAATAACTCTTTCTTTTACTAATATTAAATAGTCCACGTTGTTTGATAGATTAACCCTCTCCCTGCTGGATTAGGCACATACACAGATCTTTCTGGCATCTGTGGTTGCTTCCAGCATGGAGAGGGCTAATGAAGCTCTCTGTTGTATAAAGCATGTCAGGGTCCTCCCAACAGGATGAATGTTAGATAACTTCACATTTCAATTTCAATACTTAAGATATTTATGGCACAGCTATCATAACACTTCAGATATGCAATGAATGTCAGCGCCGAGAATGAACACGTAATAGGGACAGGGTTTTTTCTAGTGATGACGCCCCAAATTCAGGTTACCTTATTGCGCTAAATGGGAACCAGACACCAACCTATTTACCCCTGCCACACAAAATCAAGTTGGTCGGCAATCATCTTTGATGTAGTTGATTTTATTTTTTAAAGATCATCCCTTTCCTATTTGCACATGTGTCATGTTTATGCGTTCTTAATAAGAATCGGTGTCAAGCTAGAGCATGTTGGTGTTCTTTTGGTCATTACCGGTATATATCTTATAACTAGAACATGGACCTTCAAGGTAGGAACATATTTAATGAAGTGGTATTTATAGTCGAGTAGTATGCTGTTGGGATGCTCTTTGAATTAATTTCTGTATCGTAATTAACTTGAGTTGAAATCCATCATTTTGAGTGGAGACTTCGTTTGGGCTTCGTTTGGGCTGGAAAAAAAGACTGGGTGTTATTACATAATTATGCTGATATTTTTTTGTTCAGTGTTACTCCTGCCAAAAGATTATATTTTCTGTCTGGATAATCGGTGTTATTCATACAAGGATGTCATCGTAGACGTCATAACTATAATGTCATTACAAGTCGTGAAATAACCTTGAAAGACATCCTGATAACAAAAAATACTGCTTTAATATACTGATGAAATATGTATGACAGGATTTTTATTTTTATTTTGCTTCTATGCTTGCCTATACTGTAACTATTGCTATTCAACGAAATATTATATTGCTAATCCACTTACCGTACATGTATTTCATATCTGGCTGGTGCAAATGAAGACATTGCACTATGTGAATGTAAATTATTGAATATATATTTATCTTATAATTAAAGTTCAAGTAAATTGTGACCTTTTACATTCAACCAACATTTTGTCCAGATATTAGAAATCCTAAATTTATTCTAGTCCTCAAGAATCTCTTCAGCATTGGGCCTTTAAACTTGTGCCAGGTGACTAAACTAGTGCCAATTTTAACCGCAGTAGAGGTAAATATTATGCTAGATATTTCCAGGGATATTGTATTTTTTCTCTCTTTTAAGCTGAAGTCCTGCATCTGTTCTTTACGTTAATGAACCATGGTGTGTTAACCCTCTTCATGCTGGAGGCAACCAGAGATGCCCTAAAGAGCTGTGTCTGTATAATCCAGCAGGGAGAGGGTTCAATGAAATTCAGGAATATGTTACCGCCATTGGGCTTTTTTCCCCAGGAATATTTTGTCTTTGAATTTCACCTATTTGTTGCTATATATGGTCAGTCAGAGGAATGCTTTATTGTAAATAGCATACAGATTTCAATACAAATCTATTGGATCCAAAATATATTGAGGTCAATACAGTTTAGGGAATATTGGTAAATGTTTCTGGTGTAACAGTTTCGCAAACTGGCAATGGTTAGTGCCCAAGCGACTCAGTAAACCCAGTATTCGCAGAGTATATTCTCTCATTGTATTGCAAAGATCACAGGAATTAAAGACTCCAAAGAAACCAGCTCTATTTCTGTAGGACTGTGTCAAAATATATGTTCAGAAATAGTGACCACTAAACAGGCAGATGATGATAGCACATTTTTTTTCCAGGAGGGGGAATCGAAGGGAATTGTATTCCCAATTATCTCGTCTTTTTAAACTCATCTCATCTCCAGAGATATGTTAATTTAAAAAACATCAGGTTGACCCATTCTATTCTCCACCGTAAATGTTGAGGGCATTTTCATTCACTAATTACTTGACTTGTCGGTCCTATCTGGTTGAAACAAGACTTATAAAGGTTTGTGTTTTAGCAATGTTTTCTCCAGCTGATCCAAGCTCCACAGCAGTGTTTTGAGAGGATTTGTCATGGTCAGGAGTTTTGCCAGATACTGAGGTCTGTTGAGTCTTCAGGGCATACCGATATAGGCAATAATTGCTTTTCCATGTTCATCAAGTGTTACTGGTCATTTGTGTATTTTGTTAATCACGTTATTATCGGTACAATCAGACCTTGAGATTTCTGCGCAGACTTATTTAATTTTGTGTGAGAAAATTTCTAGAGCTGAAGAAATTATGCCTTTAAAAATATCAAAGAAAATGTCCTTGTTTTTAGGTTTTTGGTATTGATATAGGTTTACGTAAATCATTCCAAACACGAAGGTTTCGTTTGGATGTTCATTAGTTGTTGACGTAAAAACTCATCTATAGGCGATGTATCGACGTAACAAAAGTAAATCTCTCTTGCATAAACCTTCTTAATCTCTTAGCTAAACAGAACTTGTACATTTTCATGACAACACTGCTATAAACAATGACCTAACAGTTGCAATTGTCTGTTCATGAAGCGGCAGTATATTTTCACAATATGTTTAGAGAAAGTAGATTTCCCACGAGGAACGTACATGTCGTAGTTTCGAGAACAGTTCCTGTGCCAGCTCTCCAGTTTTAATTCTTTGAACATTACTGTTATGTTGTAGATCATCCGTGGTTTGAAATTTACTTATCATTTATCTTTAAGAAAGACATTCAAGGTTTAAATTTATTTCTATTCTTGAAAAAAAATCGGACGTTCAGTAGGCACTTTTAGTTTTTTTAAAGAAACAGGACAGTAAATCAAGCTTAGAATAAACAAACCTTTGTTGTAGATTTAGGTTAATGCCTAAAATTATCATTACTTATTTCATTGTTAATGACTACGTACAACTATTCATTACTTCATTTAACATTTAACATCAAAACGTCCTGGAGAAAAAAAACACGCAGTTAATTAGAAACTACAACAATGATTAAATACTAGACCCAGTTGTAAATTCACAAGCCAAGACTAAATTCCAATTTGAGTCTTTGAGCTGTCAATCAAGCGGAAAGTGAGCCTGATTGACAGATACGTGCAGATTTCACTTCCAGGCTGTACGATGTTCTAGTACCAGGTTCTGTGTGCATGTTGTGAGTGGAAGCAGGTGTATGGAGCGGCACTTTAGCATCCTTTAGCCATAGGCGCTACTGACACATTGGGATAGAAGTCTTGTCTGTAGTAATGCCCACAAAGCAACCCCTACCTCCCAGTCTCGATGTCTTTCAGGGGGTGTTCCCTTACAGGCTTAAATAGCAGTGTGAAGATCTGGCAGCTATGTCTGTGCTAATTGTGTATCTGTTAGGTCAGATAACAGTATTCTCATCTCTGGCTAGGTATTACTATCATTTGTAGGAAAATGCACAGAAATTTGTACAATGAATATTAAATATATAGAATCCCGTCCGACTCTTTTTATGGGATGGGAGACAGGCCTCAAGGTTACATTTTTTCCAAGGAGCCATTTGGCTCCTGCATAGCCAGAAACACTTAAAATAAGTGAAATATTGGTAGCCAAATGCAAAATTTAGTCGCCATGGCTCCCAAATTAGTCGCTAAATTGAGTCCTGTGAGATATATTGGCTTCAGTTAATAATGCTAACCTAAATCCAAAAAAAATTGTAACCCTCTTTATGCTGGATTAGGCACAGTCACTTCTCTTTAGGGCATCTATGGTTGCTTTCAGCATGAAGAGGGTTACGAGTGCCTGTCATGTTCTAACCAGAGTTAACAAACAGCTTTCGTGCTTCATTCTAATTTCAAATACTTGACCATTAAATGTTCCCATTCTTTCCAGCCAAACCCAGACAATGTATCCCAATGTTTTTTTCTTCACCCCACAGTTATCAGTTGGCATTTTCCTATCCAACATCCTGAGGACCCGGGTTTCCTGGCAGTTGTAGTGTCAGACCAGGTCTGTCTCAGTTGTAGTGTCAGACCAGGTCTGTCTCATCAGCGGACCTTGCTAGTCGGGAAACAACCATTGTTGTTGTTGTAACCTTTTTCTTTCCGAGAAGAATTTCTCACTTTAGTATTTTCCCAGGGAGTCGTGAAGACGAGGGAAATAACCCATTAGTTCAGGTCATCTCTGGCAACGTGTACTGCTGAGTTGTAGGAGAGGATGGTGCATCGGTTTCTGGCCTGCACATTTTTTTAAAGGCAATCAAAGGAGTTATTTGTGAATTAGGGATCTAATCATATTTGGTATGGTCTATACTCTACCCTACACCAGGGGGGCTATCGGCAATATAAACTTACCTTTTAAACTTATTGGCCTGAATAATTATACAAATAACAAATGGTTACAACAAAAATAGAATTTCTACTGGCCCTTGGGATACCTTTAGCAGTGGGAGAAATTGCCGGGCCAGGAGGCCAGCATTAATTTCTATCACTTGGGCCTATTCTCGAAATGTTCTTACAAACTGCTTAGCCTAATAACAGTTCTTTATGATTCTTATAGTATGGCTACGAACGGTTCTTAGGCTAACACGTTCATAAGATCATTTCGAGAATAGGCCCCCTGCACTATTGAAAATCGAAAATTACTTACAAACCTGCCCTAAATTGACAAGCCGTCATATAGGTCTAAGAATCTTCAAACCAAATTGTTATAATAAATAAATCAAATACAAAATAACTGTAACAGTTGTTACAGGTTTTCCTCCCACTAAAATGACCTCATCACTGAATCCAAAAACATACTGTGGCAAAACATCACAAGAATCCAAAACCTCTTACTCAGTTTGTTTTTGTATCCAGTATGGTTCCTGTTCACAAAGGGTTTTGTTTTCTTGTCGGATGGCATTCAGGTAATTGAGTACTGTGAAGAGCAGTCAAAGAAAACATGCAGTTAAATGTTGTATTGCTTTTCCTGCTATAAACTTCTGTGAAGGTTATATATAAGTTGAAATGCTTCTAGGAAGTTATTCATGTTATAGGCTGAAAATTTGACAGATAAAAATCCTATTTAGCGCATAAGAATATTTGTATTGTTGGCATGATGACGAGTGTTTGGGAAAAACAATGTCATCGTTGAAGTAGAGATAAGTTCAACAAACGGGTAAGGGATTGACTGCAAGTTGTATAGGTATATCCCTTGGTTCCTATTTGCGCTCTTTAATCATCATGTATGAATGAAATCTTCCCATTGTGACGTAGAATAATAATTCGCTCACTCCTCTTTTCGCCAACCAGAGCCACTGTTCCACAGAATGATAATTGCACTATGAGAGATGTAACTCTATGTTATGATGTAGGACTTATGATGTGTAACTATGTTATCGTATATGAGGTACGACTCTTGTAACGGTACGATTGTTCTGTGGAACAGGACCCAGGGTATCATTTCTCGAAGCTCTCTTAGCCACTAAGGGACCATAGCACTCTCTTAGCAATGTATTAGCTATCGGCAAAGAGAGTGCTATGGTCCCTTAGCGGCTAAGAGAGCTTCAAGAAACGATTCCCAGGCTTCTAAGGTTTTACTGTAACACTCACCTGATGTAATTTTTGCAATAATCTTTAAAAAGATCATTTGGCGGCAATGTCTCAAAATGTGTTTCAATCTTCCTAATTCACCCCAGCCTCAATTACATAATAGTCCATCAGTTGCTTGTAAAATTCTAATACACAGACCCACTAGAAGTAAAATTCAGATGGAAAGACCAAACAGTATTGTACGCAGACTCACTAACAGTAAAGTTCAGATTCACAGGCCCAGCATTACACTATGGTTCTTTGCTACACAAGTAACAACTTGGTAATTGGCTCATTGGTTGTACAATAATCTAGCTGTGTGGGGGAAGAGATACCTGAGTGCTGAAAGGTCCTGGGAACCATTCCACAAAGCTGTCTTAGCCACTATGATCGCCTACAAGCATTGTGGTCTATTAGTAAGATACGAAACCTTATTGGAAGGGGTGTCCTTGGATGTTGGCCAAGGCTCCAGGGTATAGGGGTCACATATTCTCCAAGAGGCCAGTGGTAGACCAGTAGTAAACCAGTAGTGGGCCTCCCAGCTATTGGTGAGACATAGGTACGAGATCTTCATGAAAAGGTGCTCTAGGGTATTACCAGGACTACAGGAATCTGTAGAGCGCTCTGTAGAACACCTGGTCTGGCTGGATAAGCACCGACTGTGATGCATATCGGGGCAATACGACCCAATAAAACACCCGGGTTGCTTTCTTCTCCTCAGTAATCAAACATCTCAAAGACAGACTTGAAATGGGCCAACTATTGAGCCAATCACGGGGCAATCAGATTAGGTCGAGCATTTTGTGCGTGTGGGCAGTAGCTGGTAGTAATGTACATGTGTGATGTTTATATCTGTACATCACGGAAACAAAGTAGCTAGCAATAACCAACAGGCTTTTTTAATCTTTATTGTATGGTTTCTGTAATGGAACATTTATGTCGAAACTGTATATCTTTATTTTATGGATATATGGAGGTTTGATAGTCCAAAGATAATTTCTGTATAAACAAATGTGTTTCATTTATTTACAAATTTCCCATTATTTTATATGCTGATGTAATAGAAAAATACGTTTACGATCAGATTTGGTTTTGATGTTTGGATGCATGGTTGTCTGCGCTGTCGCTGTCTGTACTGTCGCAGTGCAGGTATTAGCACATCACTTTCAGCCAGTGCTAGCAGCTTTACTAAGTTATGTAAGTAACGTATGAAGTAAAATGGCCAAGCATTCCTTCTCCTGATCACTGACGTAAAATATACATTCGTGTTTGTATATACGTAACAAGAGCAAAGGCTGCACAAGACATCATTTATACCGCACCAGCATCTTTGTTTAAAATTATGAAATTTGTTTTGATTGCGAGTCAGCTTTTGTTTACCATGCCGCCACATGCCTGCATGAAAAGCGGGAAACAAACAATCTGCGATACACGCGCTGCGTAGTTGTTGAGCAGAACTTGGCTAACGTGTAAGCATTTATCTGAACTCCAGACCGAGAGGCGAGCATCCCACGCACGTCGGAGGTAACGAGGCGAAATGGGGGAGCTATTGAGGCGAAATGTGGGCGATTGCGCCCACAAAATACGTTGCATAAAATTACTGTCCATTAACAGGTACAGCCCTGTTTGAAGCTTGCCCTCAGCGCTGTATGTATATTAGTGCCGGCATATGCAGTGAAATTACGTCTTGTGACAAATCAGGCGTTTACCTCCCTTTTATGAACCCGAGGTGCTAAAGTACAAGATTGGCGGGTTAAAACTCCTGACGTACGTACGGAATCAGTCCTCTGAGATCAGGATGCTTCCGAGTTAGTGAGCTGTAACCGTAACAAAGTTAATTTTCTGTGAGTCACTCATAGGCGCCAGTGGTATATGACAGCCATAGCGGCTAAGCTTGTTAATTAACCCTTTCAGTGGTAATTACGTAAACGCCATGTATCATGTATATCTTGTATCAGTTTCACTTTGAAAATTGTAAATGAAAAGAACATTTTTTTATATTAAGTTCAATTTTAGTAAATTCACTATACGTCATCTTTATGAATATTTATAAGGACTGTCATAATTTTGTTTTCATCTAAGTTGTAGTAACCTATCCATTTCATCTTGAATAAAATATGTTTTAACTAAATTTGATTGCGATGCTTGATTACTTTCGATAGGACGTATGTGGTTAACTCATGTGTAGGAAACACGTTTCATTACTTTGAAGGATTTCGTCTCTGTATATTGTGATACTGGGGCGAGTTTACCAAATAAGCTTAGATTAGAATACACATGTTTAACCCGCCTACTTACCAGCCACGGTA
Source organism: Pseudorimula midatlantica (assembly GCA_032361205.1). Classification (NCBI taxonomy): domain Eukaryota; kingdom Metazoa; phylum Mollusca; class Gastropoda; order Lepetellida; family Lepetodrilidae; genus Pseudorimula; species Pseudorimula midatlantica. The sequence continues at coordinate 20,763 of JAUTBR010043337.1, forward strand.
GCACGTAGTCACCCACTCGTCTTTGATGTACTTAGAAATTGGTGCGGACGTACGTTGGAAGTCGCCGTTTTTAATAATTACTGAGACATTGGATTCGGTAAGACGAAACCTCAGAGGTTTAGATGAAATCCCAGTGTATCTGTGTGGCTATTTACTGCTCGTATGTGTGTATATAAATATTGACAGTCTGTATGCACATGTTCTGACCCCAAAATGAGGCTAAACTCTGTAAACCTATCAGGCTAATATTGTCGTCAGCTTAGATACTGTTTTGTAATGAATTTTGGGCATTAATAACAGCCACTTGACTTTGTATTTTTCTAAATGCATATATGGTGATGCATGTACCTAAAAGTAAGATTATTTGTCATGCATCTCATACAGAGATCTTGTTTTTGACTGATTAATTTGTTCTTTATTTTCCTTTTTTTCCCTGCTATCCAAGGAACGTATGTTTGTCATAAACATACTTTTTGTTTCTAAAGCCCCAAATACTGTCAATTATTAAATGCTATGAATTACGTATAAGTAGACCAGCTTCGTGGCGTAATGGTTAGAGCGTCGCCCCGGAGTGCGGAAGATCGGTGGTTCGATCCCCGGTCGCGTCATACCACAAGACATTAAAAGGTTGTACTTGTGGTTTCCCTGCTTGGCGCTCAGCATTAAAGGCGTAACGCAAGGACTGGCCAGCTCGGAGTCAGTATACTGTGTCTGAGTGGGATATCATTGTACTATCTGCGACATGAT
>JAUTBR010043449.1:0-12021 GCA_032361205.1 Pseudorimula midatlantica
CATAACAATGTTATGACGTCACAATGCAAATGCCCATCAGCTATCCATTGATTCCCAGTAAAAACATTTCAAATGTGTTACTTTTATCAACTCGTAGGATAAAAACGATATCAAAACACACTCGGGTGAGATTCTCTATGTATTGTATTATTATGACACTACACTATACTACAACTACACTAGACTAAATACACTACACTACAATACGTACAGTACAATACAATGTAGTGTTGGTGTTTATCTGCTGATAAGCACAGCAAGTTTCTGCATGGCAGTCCGTTTTGTTATATTATAATCTCGACGTAATTAAAAGTTATTTTCTATCTCATCACGTCACAAATGCTACCTTTGAACTTCCCTAACATTACCCTGGGCTGCTACAAGATAAAAGGTCTACGTAGAGAATTGCCGCATTCTCCGGCGCAGTTGCACGTCGTCAAATTTCAGTAATTCTGTCCAACCTCCAGCCTGAAACACTAGTCTTTAAACTTTTGAGCATTTCCATCAGAAGCTGAAGTTGAATGTAATTACGTCCATACATAATCAGCCTAAAGGCTGTTAATCCCGCTTTGTTCTCGGCCCAAGCATCTTTTCAGAAAGGAGATTAAATTGTAACCTTTTAAAAAAAAAATCCAGTACAGAATGAATTTTAACAGGGTAACGCCATGGCCGATCTTTGGATTGCATGGTTGTAACTTCTACCTAGAGAGAGAGAGCCCTATCATGATAGACTGGAAATATGGCTTCTTCAGAAGGATGTTGATTCCACTGGCTCTAGAACATAGCATAGGAATGGTCTGGCTCTAGAGCATAGCATAGGAATGGTCTGGCTCTAGAACATAGCATAGCAATGGTCTGGCTCTAGAACATAGGAATGGTCTGGCTCTAGAACATAGCATAGGAATGGTCTGGCTCTAGAACATAGCATAGGAATGGTCTGGCTCAAGAATATAGCTTAGGTATGGTCTGGCTCTAGAACATAGCATAGGAATGGTCTGGCTCTAGAATATAGCATAGGAATGGTATGGCTCTAGAATATAGCATAGGAATGGTCTGGCTCTAGAATATAGCATAGGAATGGTCGGGCTCTGGAACATAGCATAGGAATGGTCTGGCTCTAGAACATAGCATATGAATGGTCTGGCTCTGGAATATAGCATAGGAATGGTTATATGGATGTACCAGTGATATTTCATTATTTCACATGGAACGTTAATGTTATAGTACTATGCAGATTTTATGGTCCAATTTAGTTGAAAAATGGAATATTGATATAAGAAATGTTAACCTGCTGGACCATTTGTCAGGTTCTAATGGGTTGTCAGACCTTGACCTATGGTCAGTGAAACCCCTAATGTCCCCTTAGGGTTATCATGGGAGATGGCCAATTCTGTACTGAAACCAGAATATCCAATAGGATATGAAGAACATGTGAAGAATGTTGAATTGTAATGGTACAGTCGAATACATTCCTACTTAGAATACAGGGAATATAGTGGTATTTTTAAAAATGTGTAAGCATTATGGCATTTTCTGGAGGGATGGTCAGAACTTTGCAGTGCTATGATACACAGTTTCTTATGGGCGAGATAATAGCTTTACATAGAGGGTGAGATATATAGCTTCACATAGCAGATGAGATACATAGTTGGTGAGATACATAGCTGGTGAGATATATAGCTGGTGATACATAGATTTTCATAGTTGGTGAGATACATAGCTTCACATTGTGGGTGAGATACATAGCTTCACATAGAAGGTGGGATGCATAGCTTCACATAGTGGGTGAGATATATAGATGTTCATAGTTGGTGAGATACATAGCTTCACATAGTGGGTGAGATACATAGCTTCACATAGAAGGTGAGATACATATCTTCACATAAAGCATATGGTTATGTAGTTTATGAAATTATGAGAATCTGAAATCCATCAGGAAAGCAGCTATTGTAAGTAGTTTTTGTTGTAGTTGTTATGTTCTCTAACTATGAAGTAACTACACCATTCTAAAAATGTCTGAACATTTCACCACACTTCTAAAGTTCGGTGCAGTTGAGGTAAAGGGAATAATTGATTTGAAAGCAGCCAATTAGGATGCAGTATCAGTCCCATGCCGTCTCCTGCAGAACTCCAAATGAAAATGTCATGTCAAGCTACACGTACATCTCATTTAGTGATACATTGACCAAACAACGACTGTAAACAAACACACAAGGACTATTGAATTAGCCATTGTAGTGATAATATTGAATAACTGGTTATTATCAAGTCATCTGTCCGGTTGGCAGACAAACGTTTGTGGGTTATAGTACTGATGACATCTTGGCTGCCTCTCAGAGTTAACAAAGGGCGGTCATAAAGAGAAGATTGTAGAGCATCAAAGGGCAAGATTGAGAGTTATGAAGAACAATATTGGCGGCGAGTCCTGTGGCCAGTAAATATTGCAGTGTGTTATATAAAACAGGATTGATTAGTTTTTTATCAGAATTTTAGGACATCTGACAGATGGAAGCTGTGCTGGAGGAGGTCGATACATTAGTTTAGTTAAGCGGCCGTCATGAGACCTGAACGATACAGGAACTTGATTAGCGATGGCCTTTGATGTTCTTTTCAAAAGGTTCTCATGGAGATTAGTCTACAGGAAATGTGTGTTTGTGTATGTTTGTGTGTATGTATGTGTGTGTGTGTGTGTGTGTCTCTACGTGTGTGTGTGTGTATGTCTATATGTCTGTCTCTATATATGATATATGTGTTTGTGTGTGTGTGTGTGTGTGTATATATATATGTGTGTGTGTGTGTTGTGTGTAAGCATGATGTGTCTTTCTGTGTATTCCAGTTCTCGCAGGTTTACTTCAACATTCAGCCCTATAGACATTGCAGGATACCTCCTGCCCTAAACTGACACGTCGTGATATATGTGAAAGAATCTTGAAATCAGCTCTAAACCCCAATTAAAAAAATCATACAAAATTACCAAACATACCACAGTACAATCAATGTTTTATAACATATACTATGGTAATAAGTAACACTGAAAGCAGTTCACTCACACAATTATGTTCAGGTTCTATGAACAGAAATTGTGAGTCACTTTCTTGAAACAAAACTAAAACCGACAAGACAAAGCCGTGATTGGTCCCCGGCTAATCTCTAGGGACTCTCTCTGGGAGGTAATTGACTTACAAAGGGTAAATGTGTCCATATGCCACTCAACTTATTCTTTTAGTGATCAACATAATGGCGAGGACACACTGCGAGAATACAGATAAATGTGTGGGTGGCAGTGCATGTGATTGCAGCATTTACATTTTACAATGTGATTTTTATTTGTATAGGTGGAAATCGTGGTAAAAATATCAGGAAGTTAATTTCAATAAGGTCTTCTCGTAGGCACTTTCTGCGAACATGCAAGACAGAAGTCTCCAGATCTTGTTCAGGGGATCGTTTCCCAAAGCTCTCCTATATCCACTATGAGACTGTAGCACTCTCGTAAGTGCAAGATCCCCATGTATTAGCTATTGCTACGAGAGTCCTTGTAGTAGATATGAGAGCTTCGAAAAGTGACACCCTCATGGTTGGAGTGTTCTACAGAAATGTTCACTTGGAGGTGAATTGAAGCTATTGAAATGATTGGGTATGTTTTATGTCAGGTTTTTGTTCCTGATCAGGAAAAGAAAAGATAGCATGGTTTTGCAGATGAGGGAATTGTTTCTGGTGGGATAGTCTTATCTTCATTTAGAGATAGGACATCTGTGTTTGTGTGAGCTGGATTGTTATACATTTCATGGCCATCCAGCAGATAATGTCAGTTAATATCATCCAGAATTGAAACATTCATGTTTCTATCACATATTTGATATTTGAAATCTGAATTTGTTTACTTTGAAAGGGATAAATAGATGAAAATTGAAAGCATCATACAAATGCAGGTTTGGAACTCTGAATGGGTGAAACCGGCATACTGAAAATCAATTGTAATTTGAATCACTTTGGTTTTTATTCCCATGTTATTAACCATCCATGCCGAATTAATCAAACTCAAAACTCCACGTGCCATCTTTTACTTGCCTCGGGCAGAAAAGAGGTTAATTACCATTGACACTACTGAAGAACAGCGCCTTTTATTAAAATATTAGATTAAAAATCATTTCTAATTAATCATTAATAACACTGCCATTTTCTTTGAATAATAGACAATAGATGGTTATCAGGTACTCTTGGAATATACGTAGAAGTTACTTTAAATTGACATTGATTGAATTTTCATAATGTAAGAATATTTTCTTGCCAAACGGGTCCTGGGTGTACATGGATGTCACACTTGAACGGTCGCTCATCTCATCACACTTGAACCTCACTCACCTCCGCCTTTAGCATTTACATACACAGATCTCTCCGACTTATTGACTAACACCATCAGCTGACGATATTACAAATGTCGGCTTCGAACCTGTCCTCCGGTCTGTTGGCACAGTGGAGAAATTGGGTGCCCCGAAAGCACTGATACGCCACTTTAGATACAGCTAGTTCATTTATAAGTGATATATTTGCGACGCTCGGTTTACCGTGGTGGTCAATTTCGGACAAGATTAGGGAGGTATTGTTAGCCGCAAGATTGGCGCACTGCTTTCAACTTTTGACCCGTCTTTAGTAATTTGGGAATGGTGTGCGCCGATCCGTATAACGAGGCATTGTCTGATCCCAATTATCAGCTGGAGGCCAGCGTATGGGTTAAGGTTGACTTGTTCTCATCATTTGCCTCCATGCAGAACAACACAGTCATAGATCCAGTAGACGTGGCCTTGGAAGAAGTCTGTCTTCAGGACACAATAATGCTTGAATTTCAGATCACTCCAGATACCTTTTAATAATAATAATGTGAACATTTATATAGCGTAAAATCTGCGCTCAAAAGCATGCTCATGGCGCTACATTATTCCTCTGGCCAATGGATCCGTGTATGCTCAATTTCCTTTTCAACTCCCTGGGGAGTATACAACCCACGTTGCAATTGAAGGTGCTGCAAGGTTATCATTGACATATCCATCTCATCCTTCTGGGTACCCATTCTCTGGGTACCCATTCTCTGGGTACCCATTCTCTGGGTATCCGGTATTGCTTCTACGAACCTTCAAAGAATCCAACTCAGAACCTTTGGTTACAAAGTCGCAAGAAAATACAACTTCCTCAGTTTCATCAGTTTTCAGTTGATACCATTGGCACCACTCTACTTCAGCTCCTAATCTCTGCAATCTCTTCATCTAGTATCGAGAGACACTACTCTCCTATAGTACCAAGATATGACCAAGAGATACAGATTATTATCGACTAGGTCATGGTTCATTACTGTTGCCCAAAACCAGTGTCAAGGGTGACTGCTTCATGCAGGATCGGCCAAAACCTATTTGTACTTAAAGCTCCTTAAATGAGAATAAATTGCATTTTGATTTGAAACTTAGTTTATGTATGCTTGCAACCAATAATGATAGTTCTGCAGGATTGATGAATGCAGTTGGTTTGTAATTAAGAAAACAAAGCCGAAATCGAGAAAGCTCGATTGTTCTCTGAGATAATGTTTGACAAATGGATGCAATGAGGAATCTGTTGGAGCAATGATGGTTGGTCGTTGATTGACCGTGAAGAACTGTGGACAGAGTGGCCGGGACCGCGGTCCCTGATGTCCATGTATGTCCGGAGATTGATTGAAGCAATACAAGCATGTCTATACCGGGAGGAAACCTGATGCTTCGGGATGTCACTCCGTGGGCTACAGGATATGACCTTTGATGCATCTATGGTGCATGTCTCATTTTTCAATGGACATTTTTCATTTACTACATGCATTTTTCCACTAGCCTTGAGACATTAACTTAATGGTAGAAAACTTAACCCACCAGACTCAGTTTTATTTCTTGTTAGAGATGTTGGAAGTAATGTTTTTTTCAAGATTTTAAATGATGCATTTTACGTGAATTTCTTTTACGTTATTTTTTTTAACGTGATTTACATTTTTTTTAAATTTGGAAACCGACATTTGCCTCTAATTTCAAACCACTGCTTACTGTTCGAATCCATCATTACTACATTATATGTCATGCTATGCCGATGTATTGTGACAAGAGTACATCCTGACCTACCATAACTCTAACAGTTAAAGTCCTATCTATCACTTCCCTGGAACAGGTGAAAATAACACGGGTCAATAATGCTTAAATTATTGGCATTACAGGATGACATTGAAGCAATTTAGTAGCAGGTGAAGAAAGGTAATTGATTGTATATATTACAAAGGGACACTACCATACAAGCTTACTTAAGGCTGTTCTACAAGGAACAGGTAAATGGTCATGTTCTTCATAACTCATATTTCTTTTAATAATTGTGATTAAGAATAGAAACATAATGAATGGATAATAGAAATACAATGAATTGGTAAATGGTAATAACCCGGGAGCTGAGTAGGCCTACCATGCACACACACCCCTCCCCAGGACAATTTTTCATGGGTACCAACATGTTCAGTAAACCCCACTCTATCATAAAATACCCTAAATTTTGGTATGTTACCATGGAAACAGCTCCATTTGACCACTTTCAAATGAGTTTTTTTCTTGGGAACATAATTTTTCTGAGTGGGGTCTACTGAACATTTTGGTACCCATGAAAAATTGTCCTGGGGGGGTGCATGGTAGGCCTACTCAGCTCCCGGGCTATAATGCTCTTCATAATTAATTAAAAGAAATTATGGGTTTAGTAGTGATTAGCATGTAATCTCTATAAACTGGAGGTACGGATGACAAACAATGAAAGTTGTTTGATCCTTTATGGACATTTCTTGTCACCCTATCGCTGATTCATAGGACATCAATAAGTATCACGTTATCCAGCCGATACCAGATGAGATCAGATATAAGGAAGTGCTAGTCACTGGCTGTGATTACTTGCTGCAACTGTAGGAGACAACAGGATATTATTGCTATTATTTATCTCATCTCGATTAGATGTCACATTTCAATGTTTGAAAGAAGACCAAGATCGTATTGGCAGATATTGCGAAAGGTGTTGGGTCAAACTTTCTCGAATTTCATGTCAAACTAAAGAACAAATAAAAATCAATCTTGATCCCGTTCTCTCCAAATTAACTCAAGTTGATCTTAACATCTGAATCCAGTCCCAATTCCATGTGGGATATTTTTTGTTCTATGGATAACGAGGAGTATCCATTTGTAGGTTGTCCTAAAGTTCATTTAATCACTCAAATTTGACTCTAGATGTATGGCTCCTTTAAAACGGCACAGAAATCGAAGTTTGATCAGATGAAATCCATGTTGGCTCTCATGTAAAACCGAGTCTGGCACAAACTTCGGCTGACTTCTGTGTTCTCCTTGGCCACGACACCGATTCCGAAGTCAGAAGGATATTCCACTTCAGCAGCCACCGATCATTTGCTGCGATCTTCAGATTAGTCCTAATTACAGATACCCTGATTAGAGCGCCGAAGCCGATGACCGTCGCCAGGATGGCTCGTTGCCATGATGACCATGGTCATGATGACTGTCGCCTCATCGCTACGAGGACGATGGATGATAACCACCCTTTCCTTTGATGACTGCAACCTGTGGTATTCCCTCGTGCTCGAAATCCTTTCCTGATTGTATTTCTGATAAATTTGGGCAGAATTAAGGCGTCCGTCGTTATTGTATTGATCAAGTGCGTGTGCCGCCCTGTCTGTGGAGAAATTAATTTGTATGGCCCGGCTGATGGACCGGTGTCCAGTCAGAAGGGAATTAGGAGATCATGGCCGCAAATAGTAGGATCTTTGTACCGCCGAGAGTCCAACACCGCCATTAGTCTCCTTCAAACAAATACTGCTTGTTCATTGGCTAATATGGCAGATTGGAAGGTCACCTGCCTGATTTGGGGGTCGACTGCCATGTTTGTGGTAAACCACAGAAGAGTACATTTGTCATGTGATGCTAATATAATCACTTTCTGTGTAATTTGTTAAAACGAAGCAGAATTGAGAATTGGTCAGAAATTCCAGTTCAGTATCTCTGAAGTACAATAGTTACCGTAATGTAAAATGTGTCATAGGCCCTGAAAGTTCATTTAAACCTGTTTCTATGTGTCTTTTAGAACCTGAATTAAATAAGAACCTATGACAATTAATTAGAAAGCATAGTTTTTGATAACTGTAGACAAAATTCTATGAATTCCATGTTGCAATCAACTATTTGACTGCTCGTCATTCAAAGATTCCAAATGTCTGACAATTATGATGTACTGTCAGCATGTTTTTATACATTTATATCTATAATAATGGAACATGTTATAATATGTTTATTACAGTGCAATCCAATAGTTTTACTCCAGAGAAATATACGCTTCATACTTTATGTGTATGTAATAACTACCCAGTCATAGCTTTATCTATGGAAACCGAAGCAATCAAATAATCGATATAACCATGGGCCTGGAATTCAACTTGAAAAGATGTCCATTTTAAGCCCTGCGATAATAAGGCAAACAATCTTCCATTTGTTGGTATTCAAACGAAGGATACGTGCTCACAGTTTTTGACCATAATACAGATTTGTCTTTCTTAACCACATTTAAATTTGTTCGTGAAATGGAAGAAAGAAAGCTTTGAGATATTGATTTCTAAATAATTTAAACCTTCCAGAATAAATCGTTTCGTGGCATGCTGCAAAGATTGTCGATTAATCACTGTAGAATTGAAATCCTCTCCGTGGCTGCAAGTACATGATCTGAGAAAGGTATGGAATAATCATCTTATACGAGAGTCTTGTCCGACTTCTCTTACAAAGGACAACAGCCTTTGTAGAATTGGTATTAAAGAAAATTGCTTTACGTGTATTATGTTCTTAATATTTGAAGACCTGATAGGGATTTTGTTAGAGTTGATGACAACATGTAGGGCGTGCTGGTTCTGGATGATTATTTGGTTCAGATAGGATAAAGCCTCTATTTTGAAATGTGGTAATCTGCACGAATTGTAGATAAATAATGACATATTTGGAGAGAGATTACATTAATTATTTTAATAGTACAAAATCAAGTAAATGCTGCTACACATTTGAAGCAAAGATGGATTCAGACTAATAACAGACTTATGGTACTAATGAGAAGCCTATAGTTATTACACATTGGAACCAATGACAATCCTAAAACCAGTACACACTGCGACCAAAGACAATCCTAAAACCACTATGACAAATGACAAATGATATAACCAATGGCATACCTACAGCCAGTACTCATTCATACCCTATAACTAATGACAAGTCTATTGCCAATATACAACGGAACCAATGATAACCATCTAGTCTGTACATTCTAGAACCAATGACTAGCCTATAGCTGGAGTATACAACAGAGCCATTGACAAGTCTATTTCCACTACACATTGGAATGATTTGCTGTCTTAATAAACAGGATCATTTAGAAAATGTTATGAATGTCATCTAACCAGCATTCTTAGAAGACCACTGAAGACAAATACCCACACTCTAGAACCAGTGACTAACCAATAGTTGAGTATACAACATCTAGCCATTGACAAGTCTATTTCCACTACACATTGGAATGATTTGCTGTCTTAATAAACAAGATCATTTAGAAAGTCAGGAAAGAAAATGTTGTGAATGTCATCTGACCGCTGAAGACAAATACTCACACAATCCATCAGCATTTCTGTGAGCAGTATTTCCTACGAGTGTCTGTGAGTATATTCAGGATTAACTCACTCCAGACTTCATCCTCTCATTAAGCACCGATCGGAGACGTTCAGATCTTCGAGACTTCGAGGACCAATATACTCAGCTGGGTAATTGGATTACACAAAGTAATAGGGTGGAGAGAGGGATTCCTGCGGACGGCTTACCTTGTAGTTCCTACCATTCATCACGCGGCCAGACGGGGCACACCGGCAGATTACGTCCTCTCGGCTTTTGTTCTGCCAGGCAGGTACACAGAACAGCGACTTGACATGGTAAGCAGACCTTCAGACCATTGCTTCTGGTAACAGGGTTTCCATTGGATTGTCAAAGCTCGTTGGTGAGGATGTTTTGTGTGTTCGTTTAAGTCTATTGCATCAAGTTAGAGTATTGAATCTATTAATTGTTACCTTGTTCCTATAATTCTTTCAGAATGTTGATCCCAATTTGTAATTCAAATTATTTTGATTTTATTGAAATATTAATTTATTTTTATTGACTTAACATTAATTACTCGTTTCTGTAGTGCATTCTTGGTACACTTGGACGAAACATTCGGGCTTTGACCTTTACAAGTTTGCCGCTTATCATTCGCCAAACATGAAATGTACAACTTAACTGGATTACCTCCCTTGTCTTAATTACTTTGTCAGATAATTGCATCTCGTTGAATATCCTAACCTAATTCCTCTTCACTTGACCTCGCGAAGGTCGCAACTTCTTAATTGCTCTGCTCATGTACCTTGGTCCGAGTTGATCCGGGGATTGCGGACCCGCGATATGGAGAACTGGCGTCGGTCTTCAGATCTTCCGTGTTGATGGCTGAGGCTTTAATCTGCCGATTGTTCAATTATTGATGGTATGCGATTGCTGTCGGAGTTGGCTAATCACTGGTCATGGAATTGGTCGGACCTAGACAAACTATGACCGATCAGCCCCTGGGAGTGGCTAGTCCCCGGTCATGTTGTTGGTCAATCCTCAAACCAAACTACAACTTTTAACATTCAGCTGAGTGATGACCATCCTGGAACCCTTCATACACAGTCACAGTTTATCCCAGGTCAATATTCTGTTGACTTTCAATTTATTATGCCTCTAATCACGATATAGGTCATGTTGAAAATTACACATATTTTGCATCCTAAGAAAATCCCTATTGATTTACAATGCGGTTTCTCGACGTTAAATCTATAGCAAGTCTTGGCACAATACTGACCCATATCATTAATTGCCTCAATCACAGTAGAGCGGTCCATTTTTACATTTAATGCTATGTCCAGTTGACTCTGAAATTGGGACCGGTCCGTAGTTGGCAGAGGTGCAGTTAGTGACGGACAATTTAAATCAGGATGTCATGCCAACTAAGTTCAGGGAAGGGACATAATGGCTAGGATCTTTAATAAGATATGGAGCTCTGGAGACCAGCCGTTCAGTTAATAAGTGACCTTGCTTTCAGAGTAATTAACATTCTGTGGCCAAGCTGTGTGTTCGTTAAACATGTTTTGTCATGAACAGACCGATGAATAGAAGCATGTTTTGCTATGAATTATCAAGAGAATTAAAAAACATATTTTAACACGAACATGAGAGAATAATCAATATTTTTTTTATCAGGTAAGATAAAGGGAGATCACTCACATGGGAAATAAGGTTTCTTGGGGGTGTACACACTTTTGTAATGACAATGAAGAAAGTTTACATTTTACCAGTTCATACTATACTGCTAATAATAATGGCTATGTATTATGTGCCAGATACATCCCCTAAGGAATGCTCAAAGCACTACATCATTAGCCATGGTCAATGGATCAGTGTGCATACTGTATTCCTTCTCAACTCCCTGAGGAGTATACAACCCAAGCTGCCATTTACGGTGTTAGAGGGATACTATTCACATGGCTATTTCATGCATGTTAAAAATACACACAGACATACATTCTTATAATATGGGTGAAATATTCCCACTGTGATATAAAACATTAATTCATTCCTACAATAATTATATTGTCTAATACTAGTTATCAAATATTTAATTTTAATTTTATTGTTATTATTATTATTATTTTATTTTATTTCTTCTGTTTTATGGAGGGAGTTTATTTAGAGCCACGTTCAAGATTATTTGTCTTATATCAAGGCTTGTCAGTTTCAAAAAGGAGGAAATTAACCTGCAACAAAGTTATAGCTGGTTTCAGCAACGGCCAGGCTATCGTTTCTTGAAGCTCTCTTAGCCGCTAAGGGACCATAGTACTCTCTTAGCAATGTATTAATTAGCTATCAGCAA
>JAUTBR010043782.1:0-12013 GCA_032361205.1 Pseudorimula midatlantica
TTGACATAGAGGCACAGCACTATTTTTGTTAATGAATACATTCATTAACAAGATCCACTAAGAGATTAGCACTACAACACCTCAATTATATCATTACCAGACAAAATGTATTGATATCTTAATGTATTAGTTCAGTATGATCTCCACTATTATCATTGCCATCGTCTCATGTTTCTGTTATTGATAATGCATGGCTTACTGTCACGTGTGCGTATTTTTCTAGCGGTACTAATGGCTTTGGATGATTGCCGCGATACAAACCTCAACAAAGCGACCCCCAGCTCCCATAGACAGTAATTAATCCTACTTGTCCTCCTATGTCCTAATGAATAGCAGAATAGACTTTGAACCATTAATTGGACCCAGATAGGAGGATTTAGCACTTCCAGATCGGTCATGAGGCTTCTACACTGGATTATATTACCTCCGGTCGCGCGTACGATATACAATTTACTATACAGGGTATCGTTTCTCAAAGCTCTCGTATCCACTGCGAGACCATAGCGCTCTCGTAAGTGCACGATTCCCATGTGTTAGAAATGTCTACGAGTCCTTATGGTCTCGTTGCAGAGCTTCGAGAAACGATACCCAATATGCCATTCCCAAAGAAGTAGAGTGAGGATAATTCGTGTGGGCAGATCATAGCGGACAGCAGATAGAAGTGATCTGTTCTGTGTATACTAACTACCATTTAATACCCAGTATACTCATAATCGACATTCCTGCACAGCAAATGGGTTTATAGTGCCAGGTAACATGTAGGACACATAGTGTATGCTGGAGTGTAACCGTACTCACATTTACGAGGAGAATTCTGATGGGAAGTGATGTCTTGCGTATATAATGTTCATAATAATTGCGTCGACTGGCAGGGCTCGGGGTAGTATTACAATCGTTACAGTACTAACGCTTCGTGCCAGAGTGCAGCCATGTGGCTATTTATAACCATATTGAAGCCAGTCCTCGTGATCCTGCCAACATTATGTTCTCAATATAAATACTGATTTAAAGATAATGTTGATCTTTATCTTTATCGTGCCGCAAATATATTACGATGTATTTTACTGTAATCAGTGAGCAATAGAGGTTGCGAAAAGTACTATATCTTTTATTAATAATAATAATGTGAACATTTATATTGCGCCAAATCCATGCTTCAGAAGCATGCTCATAGCGCGCTACATTATTTCTCCGATCAATGGATCAATGAGCACTCATTTCAACTTCTCAACTCCTTGTGGATTAACTATAAATCGGAATTTGGTTCCAAAATCACAATATACTTTGGAAAATAATACAATAGATATGTCCTTTCACAATGTCCTTAGTGTTCATTGAAAAGACGAATATTAATACCGTATGTCAGATAGACGGTTTCAATTAATTGCAGATGGTTATTTTCTAGTAATCACAGATGGACGCTTTCAAGTAACTACAGATGGACATTTCCCTTTCCTTCCACGTGGCCGTAACATGCACACGTGTTTATGAATGGAAGCATCATATATACTGCTTGTATCACCACTGCTGTTCAGTTGCTTACGGCTGCCTGGTATAGTTACCATTGCTTCGCACTGGGACACGCATGCTATTGTATTCAGTCTGACATAGCCAGGATAAGTCTACGTGCTACAGATAGACTGCTGTGTAATAATTATAACTTTGTCATGTGTTTTTGTGGTTTTTAGTATTATATTTCTGTATTTAACTCATAATTTATATATTTAACATTGAAAATTGACTATAGGATGAATGTTTGATAATGCCAAATACATGTTAGAACATGGCAAAAATATTTGTCTATGAGTTATGAGTTAAATAAAGAACTAGAATACTAATGGCTAGCAATGACATCAATGTTTCTAAATGCACTTTAGTTTGGTAGTATAGTGATATTAGTTATAATATAAGTATTTTCTTGGGAAGATGACTTTCGCATTTTAAAGGTTGTATGTATTAAATCAACACATTTGAACTGCATTGTAGGTGAAATTTGAATGATATTTGATCAAAAGATTGGCTATTTTTGACAGTGATGTTAAGAAAATGTCAGCAACTAATAAACATTCATTACTGTCGGTTCCACTGGCACTGCTGTTTTTTTTGCACATCGGATTTTTATAAAAAGCAAGGAAAATACGCTTTATTGCGAACACTACATCTGTACTGTGTATGTAATTGCTATGTTATAGCTAGTAATAGCTAGTGCTACCAAGAACATCTAGCACACACACAGACATACACACATACACGCACCAGATGTGCTTGCTTGCCGTCATCTCCCTAGTCAATCCAAAATAAGAGCTTTCGTTCGCGGAGTTGACAATATATCTGTGTCGTTGTGTATATACAATGGTCCTAATGAACTCGCGCAGAGTGGCATTAGGGCTCTTGTGACGGGCATTACCGCTGCCTGCAAAGACCGGCGACAACGCCCGACTCCATCCAGCGAGGAGCGGCCGAGAATCAACTTACGGAAGCCTTAACGTTACCAGATTTGTATCGAACCGATGCCCTGTGATTTGTCACTCTTTGTCCATATCGACTATTTAATATGCATTTATGCTGCTTAGAATCATAAGGGCAAATAATATGCATGGCGTTTTGGGACGGTTCGGGAGTGTGTACATATGGATAGACTCATTCTGGGCCTGGATTCGTAGTCCTTGGTTATTCAGTTGATGGTTGATGGCAATGATGAGGTGGCGGATGGTGCAGGAGGTTCATTCATGAGGGTAGCTGATACAGAATGTGCCACTGTAAATCGCCACCGAAACTTTACTGAATTTGTCAACATTCAGCTTTCGCTAAATGTCTTGAATGACATAAATACCACATGCATGCATACAGCTATGCATTACTCAACTAGGCTATTGTATTGTTGCATGCTTGAACACATTCGTAAAGTGCATATGCATGTTGTTCTCGCAAGCAAATACGTTCATGAATAATGCAATTCTAAATTAAGATACTAACCCATATATATTTAGTATTATTGACTGTTATAATAGACATGATATACAACAGTATGGATGTAGGACACACTAAACAGAATATTCCTGGTTATAGCAGTAATATATCGAGCAGTAATTATATTATGGTCGAGTTCGTAGTAATCTCCCTTTAGTTTTAAACAAAATCCGGAAGCTAGGTATCACTGGTGCTTCATCTCACGAGAGAATGTGCGATAACTCTACTCTGGTGTGAATAGTGGTGTGTGTGTGCTGTGCTGTTTAGCGGGTATCACATATATACCAGTGTGTTCTTCACACGGAGATTACATCTATCGTAAGCCAGAAACCTGTACACTGTATACTGCAAGACAAGTTTCTCAGTCTAGCCACAGAAGTGCATGCATTTTTAAACGAAACATCGTCCCAGTAGCCTCACATTGAATACATGCTCATCAATATAACCTTAGTGTAACTTACAATATATCAGTAAACGTACGTGTACTAACATCAATATTTATTTGTATGCAATTACACATTGCAATTATTTGAGAAATCGATCGGCATCCAAACAAATCGAAATTAATTAGATTCATTCAGGCGAAACAAACACCAGATTGACTAATTAGTGAGAACTATCTCCGACTTAGTTTTACTGATGTTCATTTGTCATATTCTAGATTCCAAGTATAACTCGAAGCATAAAACGGCAACCTTAGAGTTTTAGATGTTTTCTTTTTTCAATATTCATATCAAACGTACAAACTGAAGAAGATGAAAACTGATAAACCGTGAAAAGTGGGGTCCCACGAGACGCGAAAAGAACATTTTGCTTTCAGTTTCCAAGCAAAGACGCCAGATTGTTTTGATTATAACCCTTGTTCCATACTTTGAAGGTTGCCGGATATTCATAACGTGTGGATACATCAATAGCAGATGGAAGCATTGCAATCAATACTTGAGATTTTCTTAGTGTTTCTTTTCCTAGCAAATTCATTTGGGAATATGTGTTTGTCAAACATTCTCCAAGTATGCGGGAGTGTTCAGTTGCAATTAAAATTATACCAGTCCTTATATAGAGCAATGCAGTGTTTATGCAATATCAAAGCAAGAATAACGGCTAGTATTCTAGTCTGTGATGCTTGCTGTTTCATGTATCGAGCTCCATTGCGCATTAGTATAATAATGCATAAAAACGGCAATAGCTACCAACTTAGATTTCCACTTTTAGAAGAAAAATACATAAAACAAACTCTTTCATTTGTAATTTGGCCAGGCTAAGATAATAATTTAGACGTAAATCGGACCCGCGGTAGTTTATGCCGTCTATAAGAGTTGGCTTTCAGATCGAAAAGTGAAACTGATATTCGAACCTACTTCAGGTTTAGCAATAACTGGAACTTATTATCCATCAGGAGGTAGCAATAGTCAACAGTTTTACCTAAAGGGAGATAACTGATAGGACACCAAATGCACTGGTACAGACAGTGGTGCTGGCTTAGTTGCACTCATGATCATCACCTGATCCCGCCAGAAACCGAAAGTGACACAGTGGTTGTTTTTCATTATATATACTTGACTTAACCTTCACGTGGATGGATGTATATACAGGCAACGCCTATGGTCAAAGCATGGCCACGGGACCATTGTCTCTTCATCTAGACAAAGTAATGTAGTTCTGATGCTAGAACAATCAGAAAGGCATACCTATAAGTGCTTGCATTAAATTGCCTACATGAATCGTTTTGATGTTATGTTAATAAACTATATTGAAATAAATATCAATCAAATCAATCATCCCACAAATATTGCCCACTTACAGTCTTCCTACAAACATTGCCCACTTACAATACAAACATTGCCCACTTACAATATACCTACAAACATTGCCCACTTAGAATCTTCCTACAAACATTGCCTACTTCCATTCTTCCTACCCTACAAACATTGCCCACATATATGCCTAATACTATGTTGTTAACGAGTTATGTAGGAGCTATGTTATTCGAGTAACACTCACACGGAATGAAATGTGAAATCGACTTCACGTGTATGTACGCTTCTCGTGTAACCCGACGTTAATGTTGTCGATATAAATCTCTGGGTCACGTTTCTAAAACGAATGGCCATTGCAATATATTCAGTCTCATTTTACACGCATTAGGTCCGGTTTCCAGACCAATCGATTCCATGAGGAAGAATGATGCCATTATTTTAGAGAAACTCAGTCTACGATGTCAACATTAGAATGCACCCGTATCAAATTGTCATTTAAGAGAGATTCATTTCTAAAGGATAAATCTCCGACTGCCATAGTAAAAGATATTTAATTCCACTTGGAAAGGCATGCGGCAGCTTTCACGATTTATTCTGATGGTGGAAATATTGCTCACGGCACTGGAAGTGTGGAACTGAGGCCACGATAGATCATGGACAGAACTAAACCATAAACTGTCTTCCTATGTTAAATTATTTTCTTCGTATTTCCAATTTGAGAAGATAATTCAATGATATATCAATTAGCTTGTCGTTAATGTTCTATATACATCCATGTCGTATTTCTCTAACTATTCTCATGCTATATATTATATCTAGAATGATCATTTCTATTTTACTAGTGCCTGCTAAATGAAAATACTCAAAACGTGTCCTGAACATATTTTAAACAACACATTTTATATTAAAACCACAAACAATATGAATAATTATGAATAACTTCTATTTCTAGGTCGCTAAATTTATTTTGTGTTAAATGTTAATAAAACTAATTTCGATTCAATTGAAATAAAAAAGAATACTCAATTCAATTTACATTTATTTATAAACTACCTGTACCATGCTTGCATGTAGATCTAGTGTAAAACCAATTATACCTTGTTGATCACGGTGATCTTTACAAATTAAAGCTATAACTGTCCTTCCTTGTAGCTGGGGTTTCCCAGAATATATGAATCCTAATCTGAATAAAAGATGGTAATTTAATTTAGTCCAATTACCCCGCCTATATCTACCATGCTAAATCAGCGTGTCCATAAACATGACTAGCCAATCTATTCCGCTGTGATATCTGATACATGTAGTTAGATTATTCATATGCCTAATACTATCTGATATCATCGACAAAAACGAATTTCATTTGATATAAACTACCATTAACTAATTTGATGGATTTTATCGCAAGAATCTACATGTATTTCTAACTTTTTTTGTTTTCTAAACGAATAGAGTATTATCTTGGAGAATCAAATCATATATTATTCCAACAACATTCGTTATCGCTCGATCTTATTAGGAGACTGCGAAAATTCATTAAGTTCAGTGAGAGCATTTACTCCTAGAGTGTAGCGCCGTGCACAACGTCCGACCCAGCCGATTCACTTCCCAGTAATGATGCCATTACGCCATTGAAATGAGGTCCAGGGCTCCATGTTTACCATTCATCAAGCGAAAACACATTTCTACCAAACGCAATATCTTTAAGACGAAGTGGGGAACTGCCAGTGTTAAAGTGTTACTTGCTCGGCTTCCACATTGACATTATCGCGGTAGAGATTAGAGAACGGATTTATTTGGGAATCGTTCACAATGGTGTGAAAACTTAGAACTAAATTGTTTCGTTTCGTCGTGATTAGACACAAGTACTTTCGAGTGCAGATCGCCAAGGAAGGAAAAATGAAAAGAAGACCTGCAACCCGGTTCCTTGGCTAAACGAACAATTCATCAATGTCACAATTGTGAAATCATGCGGTTTTTCATTAATTGTACATGTAGAAAATACATTAATACCGGTACTGGCCTTGTTATTTTTTTATCGTTAGATCGATTGATCTTAAAGTGGAATATTCTGCATGCATGTACGGTATACTTATAATTTCATATAATAATATAATAAATACCATATCAAAATAGTGCCAATTCAACAAGCATTTAGCATGAAAATGGGGCTATATATTAATATAATATTTATTATGTTAGTATATACCGCCTTATTAATAATAAGCAGCTTCTATTTTATGCGAATTTTGCATATTTTATGCAAAGATGTGTGTCTATGTAGACTACTTGAAATGAATTAAAATAAGGTTGTAATTACCAGTAATGTGTTAATTCTGAGAGCATGCTAACTATGCAAGATGATAGACATACATATTAGTACAATGGTGATGGATTTGATTTCCTCTTTGATTTCATACCCATGAGATCCGAGCTCATATCGCAAGCCATTGATGTTGTAGTCAGACTTACGAATACTCGTAAACCATTTACTACTCTGAATGTTCTATACGGCAGCCTCTCTCTTGCTCTCGCTCTATCTATCTCTCGCTCTCTCCAACAGACACACACGTGCACGCACGCACGCACACACACACACACACACACACACACACACATGCACACACACACATGCCATATACATCATGGTAGGGAAATGGCAATAAAGATTATACCATCCTATATTAATGGTGCTCTCTATCTTGGCTATTCTAGTCAATTGTATTCTTCCAACTAATATAAATCATATGTAGTACACATGAAATACCTTCCTTTGTACACTCAGTATCATCCGAAAACAAATATCCCTAAACATGTGTTCCGTTTCTTGAGATACTTACAGCTGCCCACAAATTAAACAACATCCGTAAATCTTCTTTTCGGTCAAAATCCGATTTTGCCTTGAACTCTTCCACCATGAATAACATTATAAATTTACCGCATGCGAACTTAGCTCTCAGTGGGGGATTGAGATCTGCCACGCTCCAGAATCGCATTGACGATACATAATGACATGATTTCCTTACTTATCTTCGCATTCCAAAAGCATGTCCAACAGTGCTAAACACGGAGGGCAGCGCGATGCCTTTGTAGCCACCGCGGCGAGCGACGATGGTCAAAAAGCTAATCCGCGAAAATAACATTTCCCATTATTCTGAAGGTCGGGCATTTTCACCTTTAGAAGACTACCGCAACCTGTATGATTGATAGCTATATGATGACCAACTTGAGCGTATAATTAATATGTATACTTGTATAGTATTTCGTATTAACTTTCAGTCATAGACTAGAGCGTTCAAACCCTCTTGAAGATGTCCGGTTAAAGTCCACGTATCCCGTAGATTGTTTACTTAATCTAAATATCGTTGTATTATGTTAATCTACATACTAGTGTATAATAAGGTCAAGGACGACGATACTGCTTACTATGAACTTTACTATGGGATTAACATGTAGGAATACCTATAGTCAATAATTATAAGCTTGACGATAACATTAAGTAGGATACTTGATATATATATATTTTTAAATCCCATGTAATACAACAATAATTTGTATATATGTAATCTACCACTTTGAAACATCTAATCAAGTGTATTAACAAATTCACGCGAATTTATAATAATAATGGTAAATTCAAAAATAAACAAAAAGAAGAGCGTGACACATGTTTATTATTACGTTTATGTCATTGCTACGTTTAAAATCTAATAACAACTAAGCGTAAAGTTGTAAACTAATTTAAGACTATTTGCAATAAATCACATTAAATATCACTTTTCAATTTTGCCCTGTTTTAATTTACCAAAAACCGTATCTTTTATAACAGGATGTAGACTATCAATAGGCTCGGAGGGTTAAAGTAAATCAATAATATATATTGGTATTATATTTATATTAAAGGGGCCACTGAAATTATTTACCTTCTGATCTCCAGTAATCTAGACTTGTTGAATTGATATAAGGTAACATTTTGAAAAGGAGTGTTTGGGTGAGAACAAGGTGTGACACAGATTAAACGGGATGCGCCCAAGTTCACAAACATCTTACAGATATCCTCTGTGGCCAGATTTACAGTCTTTTACTATGTGGTTTAGACGCAAAACAAACTTGGAATCATATGTTGGGTGATGTGTCCATTGATATGTACATTAACTGTATACATCTTGAACACCAGTCACCAGTAGGAACATAGTGCTTTCCATGTAGAGTTTTCAGTAAACACCATCCTAACGTTCAGCCATTTTTGTGTTTCTGATAATATCGACCCATGCCATGTTGACTTCAGAGCGGTGAGCAAAATAGCAATAACATTGGGGCGTATACGAACTTGTACGTGGAGGTGGGTCGACCTGTCTAGAGCATTCCTTCACACTGGAGGATTGGAGATTTTGAAGAGGGGAGGGAAGGGGCGTTCCAGTTTTAGATGTGTATATCTTCAGTGGATTATTAGGACGGTGAGAATATCTGTGAGAACGCAGGAAGGTGGTGAGTGAGATTTTGACAAAGAGGAAAACACGGGTACATATAGTTGTCACTGCTGGGTATTGTCAAAGTAAGGCATGGTAGGGCATAATTTGAATCGATTATGGATATAACAGGCTGAAAAGGGACAAAAACGTTGTCCAACACCAAGGAATCGTAATTTTCCCAAAGTAACCTTGGTAAATGACCATCTTGAAACCGTACACGCTTGATTACCTGCATATTCTACTTGAACAAACTTTGTGACTATCTGTGATTAATTTACTTTGGTATGTTTGTCTAAAATTCACTCCTGCATTAGGAAAGATAAATGTTGTAAGCCGGTCAGAGTGAAGTGGTTAGAGCTCCGTCAGTCCTATCTGTTTGTGAATCTGGGGAAACATGTCTAAAACAACGTTTCTTAATTAAGCAATTCATCAAAATCCTCTTCGTTACATTCGGTGAACGTTATCGAGCTAGCTGCTATGCTTTCCTCTTAAGTTACGACCTCGTGTGCCCCTTATCTGCCGCGCAAACTGGGTTCCATCTGCTGTGCGTGTCACTTCCTGTAACTGCAAAGAACGATAACATCGTTTTACTAAATGAAATAGGTAGCGGAATTCCTGCACCGTCTGACTGAGTAGGTGTGTTCTGTATGGGGAGAATACCTTTCCTGGTATTCTGTATAATACCCTAACATTTTTTTAAACAATATTTATTTGAAAAACTTCCTACCCTAACATCCAAATACATTGTACATACTTATTATGTTTTCGTATATCACTTCTAAAATTATGCAGAGAGAGAGAGAGAGAGAGAGAGAGAGAGAGAGAAAGAGAGAGAGAAAAAGAAAGAGAGACAGACAGACAGAGAGACACAAGAAGTGGAATAGAAAAAAACATACACATGTACACATATCTAAACACCCTGAGACTTATTATAATACAAGTACAACCGCATGCGTATATACCTGGTGGTTTTTTTCTGTATCTATACATATACGTCTAAGCAAAGAATACAACAACGAATATAAGATTTATGTTTGTCTCTATTGTTATAAACTAACTTTATGCCCAATGGGTATGTCGATAGTATTATACACAGAGCGTCCTGGCCATGCTTCAGCTTACCAGTATGAATATATCATAATGACCTGGCATTGTCCGCAATAAGTTAGGATTCCAATATGGCCCCCGGAGACGCCATTACTTGTCAAGGTCACTGTGCTTTTATGATTCTCATTTTGACTTCCAGTGGGCAACAAGGCAACCACTGGCCTGTGAAATAGATATACGTATCACCACTGAGCTCGTTCTACCTTCAATATACCATTAGTGTATAGATACATGCATTGACAGCTGTCTAGGAACGCATGTTATTGGTGTTATATAGAATTAAAAGAAACTGGAAACACGTGCCGGTTTTAGTTCCTCGTTGGACAAGTGGATAACTATTATATTTTACAAAAATATAACCATATATAATATTCCAAATGCATGTGTTTTTGTATATGTTATCTAATTGAAACTGCGTTTACATACAATGTCTGTGATTTGACATAGAGCGCCAACTGGTTGAATATTGGGTTGCCAATGTTGTATAGTTGGATCATGTGTACTGATAAATGCGCATGCATGGGTCTTCCCTTTGCATATGTAGAGTTACACGATCTTATACAATAAGTATTACATCAGTATTATTTAAACAGACTATGCAAAATCCCCAAATGACTCACGTACCCGACCAACTCAATATAATCTAAAATACCAACAAACGTCTTATTGACAAATGTAGTTTGTTCAGGACTATGCACGTGTAAGTATACCTACAAAGGTTGGGCCAGGGCATGACAGTAGATATATGTGTCACGTAAAGCGATGATAACATATTAGGCACCAGGCCTGTTTGACTACCTCTCTATAAGTTGATATCATCTTAACTGTAATCCGCATAGGACAATGAGGGCAAGGTGCTGCGCGTAGGCGTCTCTGTGTGGTCGCATGTAATGTAAGGAGCTTGGAGAGTCTTCACTTCCGCTCCACAGACAGTCGGGTATTAGTAGTTGAGCCTGTAATTATATACTATACGTCAAGTGTGTTGTAGTAATAATAAAGATAGTAAGTATAGTGAACAGTAGTAGTAGTAGTGGAGGAGGTGGTGGTGGTAGCAGTGGTAGTAGTAGGAGGAGGAGGAGGTGGAGGAGGAGGAGGAGGAGAGGAGGAGGAGGAGGAGGTGGAGGAGGAGGTGGTGGAGGAGGAGGAGGAGGGGAGGAACAGGAGGAGGAGGAGGAGGTGGGTGGAGGAGGAGGAGGAGGAGGAGCCGTCATAATAAATTAATAATAACAATAATACCGAGAGTGCATGCCCTAGGTTTAAATACTGAAATGAAACAAATTTAAACCCAGAGCCTACTTTCGAGAAAAAACTATTTGTTTTACTATAAAAGATTTACTCAACTTGTATATTATTTTAAGCCACTTCAAGTATAATTATGTTATAAATTACATTTTATCAACAGACTTTAGAAGACTGCAGATGACGACCGTTTCTTACAGACAGCAATATTTATGTTAGCTATTAACAATCAAAGATGCAAATATTTTCACTGGGTTATTTCTAGTCAGTTCTGATAAAATGACTTCCTGGCCAGTGATTGGTTATAAATGGCACAATTCCACTGTATTTAACAAGCACAACATCTAGCATCTAGCAAATCCAATTTTATTTCCAAAAGTGCTAATCTGTTACATTTTTAAGGCTGTGAATTGGATGACAGTATGGATAATTTTAGCTTTGTTCATTCTGTGCAGACCAACGATGCCATGA
>JAUTBR010043893.1:0-12012 GCA_032361205.1 Pseudorimula midatlantica
AAATCAAGCGTAATTAGTCTCAGATCGAAATTCGTTTGTCCGATTATACATGTTTATCAACTGTGATATTATGCCTTAAATGGTGGCCAAATCTGTAATTTTCAGGGAGTCACACAGATACCATTAACATTGCTGATTTTCAAATGAAATTCGAACACTGATGGGTATACCTAAGGGGTGTTGTCAGTCCATGCATTTGTCAGTGCAGGGGTTTATTATGCAGTACTTCACCATGTGCATTCCACCACATATAATTATATGTGATATTATTCCAACTGAAAATGTTTCTTTGGTGTGCATCAGTAGTAATGTATTTTCTTTGTATTATCCACAGCCTGACATCCAATACAGTTTAATCGGCTACAGTGATTCCGCCAGCTTCTTCCAGGTGAATGCCATCAATGGGGCAATAACACTCACCCAGAGCCTCAAAAATGACATCACAAAGCGATCAGTTTTCTATGTAAGTATTTTATCTTCATGCATTTTTATAATTATTGGAGAAAAAAAAAACCATGTTGGAATATAATGTTAATTATATATACTTTTGTAATAAATGATGATCATTATTTCATAATGTAATGCTTGGCACATGCTTTAGAGGGTGGATCTGGTGCTATGCTATATGTCCATTATTATTATTATGATGATTATATGTATTATAATATTATTATTATTAGTGTATTTTATATTCGTATTATTATGTTTATTATTATTATGATGATGATTATATGTATTATTAATATTATTATTATTAGTGTATTTTATATTCGTATTATTATGTTTATTGTTATTATTATCAGTATTATTATTAATATGTCTCCTGTTTGTTTTAGCTACTAGTACAAGCTACGAAACAGTTTGCGGTCACCAGGCAGACTGTCACAGCGAACGTCACCATCGCTGTCACTCGCAATATCAACAGTCCCATCTTCAACGAGACCGACAGAATTTACGAGACGACTATCGACGAGCAAACAACCTTGGGCTCCGTTGTCATACCGCTGTACGCGCTCGACGCTGATGGTGATGCCATCCGTTACGAAGTGATCGGATACACGCAAGGAGAGTCCGACTTCTTCTACCTGGGCCCGTCCAGTGGCCTGATTAAGCTTAGCAAGCTCCTGACAGAGACCAATACAAGGCTGTTTGAGGTGAGGACGCCTACGTGTTGCACCGGTCAGCATACGCTGTGTTCTCAGGGCTAGAAATAACGCCTGCCCACGGGCAAACGCCACTTAAAACTATTGTCGGGCACATGAACTTGCTTATTGGAACAAGTCGTGATATTAGTGAAAGATTCTAGAAAGCGACTCTAAACTCAAAGTAAAAAGAGGGAAAAAATTATTGGGGGTGGATTGTGGCACAGCGGTAGAATGTTTGGACTTGTGGGCCAAAGGTCCTGGGGGCCTGGCATCAATGTTCGCGAAAGTTACATTTCTGACGCGATATTGATAGGTTAATTGTGTTGTCTGTACCGTAGCAATGCAGATGTCAACCTTGGTCTGTCAGTACCAGTGAGTACTCACAGGTTTACTGCAACATTCAGTGCTATGGATGTTGCGGGTTTCCTCCTGCCCTAAACACTTACAAGGCGTTATATTTATGAAAGAATCTTGAAAGCGGCTGTAAACCACAACTTCAAAAAAAGAGACGAGAGCTTATAGCTAGAGCTCTGATGTTTATCTGTAGCACAGAGAATGTGACATTCGGGAAGCAGAACTTCATGTCATTGTAACTACAAGTTACCAGCATGGTTTCCGGTTGTACAGGTTTTTCACAAGCTGAATTTTCTCATAAACTCCCAAGACACAATAACTGGAATATCTAACTGATAAATAATTTATTAAAGTAAGATATACTGTCTCATCTACGATTATCCTTGCATAATGTTTGTGTCATATATTTGTACAGCTTATCTATGTATATTATCATCCATTCATGGCTTTTGGTGTGCCTTTCGATATGCGTCAATTTCCCATGGTCAGTGGACAATGACCGTCTGCCTCTCTATGTGTCACAGCTGACAGTGCGTGCACGAGATCAGATGAACCCTGAGAGGTCATCCACGGCCACAGTCTCCATCAACATCCGTGGAGACAACCAGCCGCCAACATTCACCAATCCTCCGTACTCCGCGGAAATCAACTTCAACACACCTGTAGGAATATCTGTGTATCAAGCGTCTTCCTCCGACCTAGACAGACTTGTAAGTCCATGTCGGATAGTTCAATAGAGCTGAAGTGAATATTTGAATATTCACAAATGAGATATTCAATTACAAATACCGTATTCGATGTACGCCCAGGGCATTACAAACATTTGATACTGGGGGGTGTTTATTAAAGTCAGACAGAAACACAAATTGCTTGTGAAAAATGTGATGTTTTACGTTGCTTCATATGTTGGTGCAACGTAAAATATAACACAAAGGGAGGTAATTTTGCGGGGAGACAATAACAAAGATTACGAAAATTTATTAAAATAGTTTAAGGGGGCGTTTATTGCAGTAGGGCGTTTAATACGTTGAATACAGTATTTGAATAGTAAAACAGCATTTGAATATTTGAACACATTTGAAACCTTCTTCTTTCAAGGATATTACTCAATATCTAGTCAAAAGACACTACAGTACTTTTGAAATGTATGACAATGTTTGTTTTTTATTGATAGGGTGATACTATGATAAAGAAATGTCACTTTGTAGCACATAATGTAATAATAAGATTTCAAACAAATACAAATAGAATACTTATAAATTAATATTTGAATATCAGTTTTGCTATTGGTTTCAGCTGTAGTAGTAGTAGTAGTGAATAGTTCAACAGTAGCAGTGGTTAATACTAACATTTTGGAGCACTAGTCCTGATAATGATAACAAATAGTAAAAGCTTAATGAATGCTTTGAGCATTTTGGCTTTGGCTAAAGGACTAGTGCTAATATTAATCCCTGCAGTAGTAGTGAAAGGTTCAATAGTAGTAATGAATAGTAATGAAGTAGTGATTTGGCTAAAAATGGCCTATTCCGAACAGGTTTATTGATGATAGAAAATCAGATACAAAACATGCTTGTAAATACATAACTTATTTAAATAACCAACTGGAAACAAAACAATAGTATACTAGTAATCCAGCAATTTAAACAGCATGGAACTACAAGTTTACTAGAAACGAAATAATATTCATGGGACATAAGCCAAGTCACCCTCGACTTAAATGGAACGTCTTGAAAGTGCTACTTCATTTGTCCAAGATCCAGATTATGTCACGATCAACACGTCACATTCGATTGTTCTCATGCAACTTGTTTATTCACCTTTTGACTTGACTTGACAGTCTTGTAAATGTCTCGCATCCAAGGTGCAGTGTCACTACTTTTGACACTGAATAGATTACCGTAGATTCGGATACAATATGACAGAATATGTTCGTGTTAAAAGGGTATTTTTTGGCAAAGGTGGAGCTCAAAGCTGACAAAGGTATTCTTACTAAATGTTTCATTATTGCAGTATCGCCTGCTCCGTAAATTATTCTGTATCAAATTGTTCTTGTTGAATCTCTTCTGCAACAAATGGTTTGTCGAATCAGGCATAGGATCCACTTAATTCATATCACTTGTATCAAACAACTTGCTTGTTTTTGTTTTTGTTAACCTTGAATTATTACGCGCTGTGATTCGGTTCTAAAATCAGCGGTGTTTCAATCGCGAATAGACACCTTCTGATTTCGTGGGCATGGCACTTTTTGACCAATCGCTGTAGGGTATTCATACATGTCATGTTAGAATGAATACTAATAATGTACCAAGTTATAACAACATAAAAGTTTAATTTGTTTTTTAGATTTATTTAGCACTTGCATGTTTTGTAAACATTTAGTAAGAGTGTTTCTTTTATGTATCTTCAATGGTATCATTCCAAATGGTTTATATTTTCAGGGTACGATGATGTTTGGTTTAACAGGACAGTATGGTAATGCTGCTGTATTCTTCAATATTGACTCGACATCCGGAGTCGTCACATTATCCCAGTCCATCAAGGAATTGTCAGCAAGCTCATACACAGTAAGTTGCACTCTGTATGCAAATTCTAGTGTAACTATCAGCAAGACATCACTTTATCCTAGTACATACTAGTATACTGTGGTTCTAGTATAACTATCAGCAAGACATCACTTTATCTTAGTACATACTAGTATACTGTGGTTCTGGTGTAACTATTAGCAAGACATCACTTTATCCCAGTACATACTAGTATACCGTGGTATCGTTTCTCAAAGCTCTCATATCTACTACGAGAATATAAGGACTTGTAGTGACCTCCAATACATGGGGATCATGTACTTACGAGAGCGCTATGGTCTTATAGTGGGTATGAGAGCTTCCAGAAACAATACCCAGGCAGAGACATCACATTTATTGCAGCAGGCTGTTTAATAAATTCAATACAGTAATCATGATGTGTGACTATTTCCCCCTCAGACACAGGTATTCTCCTGTTAATCACAATGTATTTTTTTCCCCGCTCAGCTTGGCCTGGAGACGTACGATTCTGCTCGGCCCAGGAACAAAGCATTCACAAACCTGACCATTGCCATCAACCTGAACCCCAATGCCCCAGAGTTTACCAAGTCTACATACTTCCAGAGCATCAAGGAGATACACAACCTGGGTGTGTCCATCATTCAGCTGGAAGCCAAAGATATCGATGAAGTACGTCACCAATGTATACCACTATATAGATATAATAATAGCAGTCGATGTCGTCGCCTATGAAATAATTCCTATGAAAGCATTAATTAATTAATTCATTGTAATTATTATATTATTATTAATGATACTACTAATAATGGTTGTATTTTTTTAAAACTTTAAATAATAATAATAGTAATATTAGTTGCACCGTATAATAATAATAATAATAATGATAATAATAATAATACTGTAATTACAAAGTTAGTTATTCTCGTATTCATGTGAACTTTGTGAAGTCAGACAGACTAGCTTGGTGAATTACGTTTATTAAGTTAACTGGAAGTATATGTTACTATGTACTTGTTAATATTTACATGTTACTACCGTTACAGCAAGCCCTGAATTACGAGGTGACTTCTGCCCAGCCATTGAATTGCGACCTGTTTTTCCGGATTTCCACCAAGGGCGCTATATTTGCCATCCAGCCACTCACTGAGTCAAATTTTGCAAGCTGCAGAGTTAGTGTTCTTGTTTTATGCTGCTTTCACTATATAGAGATTTACCAGATCAGCCTGAGTAGGATACGAGTTTGGTGAACTTGTTAAATGACAACAACAAAAAGTATTTTGACATATACTTGGACAATGTGAATTTAACAAATCGTGAATATGTTTTTTCTCTTAAATTTTTAAAAATCGTGAAAATTGCGAGCAGCTAAATAATACAATTTTTACAGTAGCCTGTGATTCATTATGTAGGCACTGTAAGTACACATGATAGCCTGTAATTCATTATGTAGACACTGTAATTCATTATATAGGAACTGTAAGTGGACATACACGCACACAAAATATCAGTTAAAAAGGCTTTTGGTACTACAAGAATGATGTATACAAAAGTTTATGCAGCATGTTTAATTTATTTTCTATTTGTTTCTACAGTTGATGTTACGCGTATCAGACAATGGAACGCCTTCACGTTCCACCGCTGGTGCCGTGGCAACCATTCAAATCGACAGGAACCAATTTGACCCTGAGTTCAGTGGAACATATGTCACGACAATCGCAGAGACAACCCCAATATCCACTCAAATATTTAAGTTCCAGGCCACTGACAATGACACACCTGTGAGTAGACCGCATAATGTCATAATGTGATGAGAGTATAGACATAATATCACAGTTGATAGACCTGTATAATCAGACAAAGAAATTTGATCTGAGACTGATTATGCTTGATTTATCCACCCAAATGTTGGTATTTATTGATGTACTTATCCCCCAGCACTCAGTAGTTATAAAAGAAATACACTAATATTGTATATTAAATAGGGGAACATTCCGTTATTTATCTTTTCTTTGATGCATCACTGTTCTAAGAACCACTGCGAGCAGACATTAGAGTTATGTCCCCTTGCATCATATATTAAGAAGCCGTTGGCCGTATTTGATTCAAACCCGACTCTAAGAGTCGCAGGGGGGTTTGCAGTGAAGATTTGTCAAACACACAGCGGTGGAAAGCTTTTTGGAAGTACAAACATGATTTTATGTGAATGTACTTTGCAGTTATAGCTAAGAACTAGTCCAAAACAACCATAAATATCTGTGATATTATCCTTTTAAGACTTGACTGACCAATTAATAAATGATTTTCTGAAAGCAATCAATCATCAAAAAGGTGGGATGCATGTAGAAGAGTTCACAGCGTGGCCACAGAGTTATGGCTGATATAATAATATGATCATTTATCGAATAAACAATCAAAACATAGAAAAATATTTGTTAGCGGTTTCTTTTTTGTTTTTCCAGAATACTGTATTTTCTAATTTGGAGTTCTTCTTGGATGGTGATGACGACACTGTAAGCTTCTTCACACTGGACAAAACCACCGGTTCCTTCACCTTAACATCCAGGCTTACCACAACCAACACCAATCAATTCACAGTCAGTGTGCCTTTCATTATTCTCAGTCTTATCAGTAAATATGTCATCATCGCAAGTGGGTCCTGCAGCGATATTAACCATTTTAAAAAAAATGAAATCCATCATGATCAATAAATCAATCAATTCTTCTATATATTGTTCATGTATTCAAGTTTGACATGTAGTCATATTAGTGAATCGTAGAAATACCATAGAATATATTTTACAATGCTTGACCTTGTCTTTCAGGCCAGGGTCATTGTGCGTGATGGAGGCACCCCGCGAAGAAGTGCGTCTATCATCGGTATCGTCAAGATCCTTCGCAACCTGAATAATCCGGTCTTTGATCAACCCCTCTACAACATTACCATATTTGAGACTCAGAATCTTGTCAACAGCATTGTCAGAGTTACAGCAACAGATAATGATAGAGCTGTGAGTTACTGCTCAATTTGTAGAGACGCACACACAGTTTTAATTACTTGAGTATATCTTTAATTACTATTAGCTCTAACTTCTACAATGGAACAAGTCATAATCTTAGTTTTACAATAGCCGACCGGGATATTCACAAATGGAACAGCCTTACAAGTTTTATTTCCACTATTGGATGTATAATATTGTGTATAATAGAGTGGAATGCATTTGAAATATTTTGGATTTCATGATTATGATGTTGAAGGGAGGATAACTCTAATATATCGTCTCCTGCAGGGCCCACAGAAGACCATTGTCTACTCACTGGTAGAAGCACTATCAAGCACCGTCGGCACCTACTTCCGCGTCAATTCCAATGGCGTCATCTTTGTCCGAATTCCCCTTACTCAAGATACTGGCAATACTCCAACCTTCGAGGTACGCATCTGCCATAAACAACCAATTTTGCCATCATAAAAATGTATTTAACAAATTTATCATGACATGTTTCATTTCATGACAAATTAAGTCATCATGTAAGCTGAACGATTTTCGCAGTAATCATTACACACAAAATTTCACTAATTTTATTCACAAATTAATGTGTGGTTTTTTTCCGTGTTTTCTATTACAGTTCCACGTCAAGGCTACAGATCAGGGAAATCCTGAACGAAGCTCTGTGGTCAATGCTCGTGTAATTGTCAACGTCATTCGCAATATGTTTGCACCCATTTTCATAAATCAACCTTACAGTTCCTCTATAGACTTGACTACCGCCACAAGGACGATTGTCAACAGAAATATTCTTGCAAGCGATGCTGACATAAGGGTAAGAATCCATGATCAGTGTTATAAATTTGCAAGGAATTTCAAATCGTGTACTAGTCTATAAATCTGATTAATTTTTCAACTTTGTGAGAAATTTAAATATATAGATTTCGATGTTTTAAATTGGTACAGAATTTTAGTATATAAATGTAGGTCTACAATTGATTAATATCATTCAAGTTTACATGAAATCTCAGTACGGTATGTATTTTCTAACCAGCCTAATAAATAATAA
This sequence comes from Pseudorimula midatlantica, assembly GCA_032361205.1. NCBI lineage: Eukaryota > Metazoa > Mollusca > Gastropoda > Lepetellida > Lepetodrilidae > Pseudorimula > Pseudorimula midatlantica. The sequence continues at coordinate 8,096 of JAUTBR010043893.1, forward strand.
ATTAATTGCTTGAATTAGTGTGTTTTTAAAAATATATAACAGTTAATATTTTTTTTAATTTACATTTGTGTTTAATTGATTGCAAGCAAATTAAGGGTTAATCTATTTTTCAGGCTCCATTCAATACGGTGACCTATGGCATGATTGGTGATGGGAAGGGTCCAAACCTCTTCACAATTAATCCTAGCAATGGACAAATCAGTCTGATAACATCTCTGACAGGAGAAAAAGCTGAGAAATTTGTGGTGAGTATAATAAATTATCCAATATGTGTGATGATTCTAGCGATTTTATTGGCTTATAGATGTCCTTGAAAAACATGTACCTCCCGATTTGGCCGTAATATAAAGACTGCTGCCCTCGACGTGTATATTAGACATTTTGCAGGAATATTCACAGGTTCGCTTTCTCAATAGTATGTAGAGCTATTACAATTTTTAATAAATTCGGTCTCTGGGTATCTGAGAAATTTTGGTTTGTGAAAGCATGTACACTCCAGAAATCACACTGGTAACTTATAGTATAAGTAATGCTCATCATATCTTTTAAAATCTAGAGCTAATATTGTGCTAAAGACATTGTAGGTATGCGTAGGTCGTTAGTAAGCTACAATATATATCATTTCATTCATTTCACAAATTTTATAATTTGGCAAAACAAGTCTACAAAAAATGTAATTGTTGCATAGCCGGTGCTCGCAGGTTTACTGCAACATTCAGCGCTACGGATGTTGCGGTTTTCTTCCTGCCCTAAACTGACAAGTCGTGATATTAGTGAAAGATTCTAGAAAGCGACTTTAAACCCCAATACCAACACACACAAAAACTATTTTTATTTATTTTATCAGTCGTGCCTCAGCCTATTCCTATTATTGTTGATATTTGCACATTTTTGCATACAGTACAAATTGTTGATGAAACAAATGTGTCCTTCTGGATATTGAAACTACAGACATTAATAGACATACCCGGTAACGTATACAGCTTACCCGGTAACCAAAACAAGTCAACTACCCGGTATATACTAAAATACCACGTATACAGCTTTCCCGGTAACCAAAACAAGTCAACTACACTGTATATACTAATATACCATGTATACAGCTTAACCAAAACAAGTCAACTATATACAAATATACCACATATACAGCTTGACCAAAACAAGTCAACTATATACTAAATTATTAGTTAAAACACAATGTTTGGTGCACTTTTCTATACGAATGAAAGGTAATTATTCATTAATAGCAGCACATTTTTATTTATTGATCAATATTGGCCTGTTGTGACAATGTTTCTATCGTCATTCTCGTTCTCTTCCAGCTTCGTATTACTGCCACTGACGGGGGCACGCCTCAACTTAGCAGCACAGCAACAGTGGAGGTGTTAGTCAACCGAAACTTGTGGGACCCCGTCATCAGACCACAGAACTATTCCACTACAATTCTGTCCATACAGGACTTGGGAGAGACCATCCTGACAGTGCTAGCCAGCGACAATGACATGAATGTATGTACTACACACACATAGCATGCACACACATGCACACACACACACACACGCACGCACACACACGCACACACATGCACGCACACACACACACACACGCACACATCCCAAACTACAATAACTGTGCTTCAAGAATTCCTACATTACTTGTTTTCCTATGTCCTTTGTTTGATTATTATATGTGAACTTAGTGTTAGTGTACTTCACTACTAGTTGTCGCGTTCCAACCTTACACACCAAATCACTCCCTCCCCTCCAAATACATCTCCAATGTATTCTAACTAATTCTGTGCATCTTACATGCTTAATGATTATTTTCAGCGTCCATACAACTTTGTGGTCTATGAAGCAGAAAACAATGCGGCTAATGCGGCCTTCAACGAATACTTTGATATCCACCGGACAAGAGGCAATGTTTTCGTGAAGAAATTATTGACAAAAAATCCCAATGTGGGCCGGTACATCGGGACTGTGAAGGCCTGCGACTCTGCCACTCCTCCGCGCTGTTCCCCAGTGCCGTCCTATGTCACAATAGACGTCAAACACAACCAGCATACGCCGTACTTCCTAAACGAGCCTTACATCCGCAACCTGGCACGATCACTCAATGTCGGCACCTCCGTCATGACCATCACTGCTGCTGACAATGACGCTCCGGTACGTACGTCTTACTCGTCGTATTGTAGAGCCCGGAATTTAAGTAATAGACCAAAACTGTAATAATAATGATAAAAAATAAATATATATATATATATTTGTAAATAGTGCACATTACTAAATTCATGTCCAAATGTGTTTCTTTGCCAATGCAATGTTCTAAATGTAATTACATTTTTTTAATCTTTTGTTTTAATTCCAGACTAAAATCATCGGGGAAATCAGATATGCTCTCATCGGTGATGATGCAGCACCCAGCTATTTCGGTATTGACCCATTGAGTGGAACGATAACTATCAAGAATCAGCTAGGACAGACCTCAAAAACCCAGTATCAGGTGAGGAGAGGATCATCATACATTACAGGCCCAATTTAGTATGACTGTTTTGAGGCTATGAATGCATGTAAACGCTTTTCTATTTCGTTTTTAACACAAACAGCATCAATTTTGAACATTAGGATATTAAACTGCTACAAGTTGTTATGTTTAACAACTGATTAAACTATCTGCTAACCTATGTGTTAGTATTGTTGACTAGGGACTTGTTATTCCACAACCTTATCAATACATCTGGAAGACTACTTTCCTAAAGATAATGTAAGGTTTGTGATTTTGGCATTAATTGTGTGATATGCAGAAAGGACATTGATAAATTTAGTATCCAGACCCAGAAAAATTAATGGTTCCTCTTTAATATGTTCATGAAGCCTTTTCCATTCAAAGATAAACTTTTCTTTTTGCAGTTGAGAATCCAAGTTTGCGATCTTGCTAAACTGTGTAACACAACGACTGCCTTGGTTATGATCACAACCAACTTCTTCGCCCCTAAAATCGGAGAGGCCAATTACTTTGCCTCCATCAAGGAAACCATGATACTAGGTGTCATGATAGTTGATGTCGACGCTACGGATGACGATCCTACTGTAAGTGCAGAAGCCAGTCCCACCGGACGGTGGTGCTTCTCCGAGAACAGTAACACCTATACATTGATGTGATGTTATGACTCTCGTAGTGCTAAGATCTCGGTAATCTCTTTGTCACATGCTGGCTGGACGGCACAATGTGCGTGCAATGCTATTTCTTGCAGCAGAAAGCAGTTGTAACTTTATCCAACAGGGTTATGCTACTGACAAGTAATCTCTATGTTTGAAATTGTTTTTAGTTTGGAATAAAACTATATCGTAAAAATATAAACATCTAATTTATGATGCCCCCACACCACTTCCACAGAAAAATATATTGTTCGGTCTTTATTATATCAGCAGCATCCTGAGATTATTTTTATTAAAACATAAAATCATTAAAAAATAATTAATAAACCAGTTAAGGTTCCTTTGATGTTTAGGAGCACACTCTGGTTTCCATAACAGAGTGTTCTCCTGGCTATCTTCATCATTCTATGTCTTCAAAACATCCCTTTTAACCATTCATATAGCTTTTTACACATCAAGTGTAATATATTGGCTAGCTTATCTACAACATTATTCACTTTTAAACTTCTTTGATTTTAACACATACAGTCAACTCTCACTGTGTCGAGCTCTGGTCTGTTGATATTCATGCATAAGAGAAACCAAGTGCTCAGTCCTGACACATCCTTCTATATTCATCTCTATTTTTGTCCAGTTGTTTGGATATCGTTATAAATATACACACGATGTGTCAAACAGAACTGTTGGTCCCCTGAGACAATAATACTATAATAATTGTACAATTTGTCTCGATATCGTCAGACAAATCAACCACCCGTT
>JAUTBR010044337.1:0-11993 GCA_032361205.1 Pseudorimula midatlantica
TACTACTACTACTACTACTACTACTACTACTACTACTACTACTACTACTACTATACTACTACTACTACTACTACTACAACTACTACTACAACATATGCATTTGTAGAATACGTCATCTACCATTAAAGTCCTCTGTGCGCTGTTATAAGTTTAGTGCAGCAGCATTATTATATATAAAACTGTTTCGTAAGAGAATAGTTGTGATGTTGGTTTTTAAGGATTGTAGAGTTGAACGGGTTTTGATATTTACCGTGTAGCCAGGATGCAAGTTAATAAATCAGTTCCTATAATATAAGAACAGCATTCAATCGGGATGCAAGTTAATAAATCAGTTCCTATAATTATAGTAGAAGAGCATACATACGTGTTTTTAATAGCCCTGTCCCACCGGCATTCTTCTAAAATACAGTATATTTGGCTCTGGACCAGACACTTGTTATATTAAGGCTGGAGTTTAGGTTACCAAGGAGATACAGTAGAAACGATCGATCATTTGTACGTAAGGTTTATACAAGTAGAGATTAATGAACATGTATTCATTTACGTTCACACGTCGTCAGCAAAGAAGATGATAATAAAAATACATACACACTTTCATACTTCGTTAATTTTTTTTCAATTAAAAAAGCTCGCCTTCAAAGAAGACGATAATGGACATACATGTACATTAATGTATACTTTGATCCTTCGTTATTTGTTTGTACTGGTTAACAAATCGCCTTCAAAGAAGATGATAATTAGCGGGATTATTAAAAGCATAATCACACGACTCTTTTCTACAGGTCATTAAACTCGCTGACCTTAACAATAAGGATTAAGCGGTGTACTTCCTATAAACTCCTCTCAGCGTGATGGCAATAACACAGGGGTCTTCTGTCGCTCAATACACACTTCTTTACATACATCTCATTATGTACATACAGAAGATTACTATACGAAGATTACAACCACAAATAGTTTGCATGCTTATCGTGTTAAACTCGCTGGTCGAATCGTAGATTGGATGCGACTCCCAAATCCTATTAGACACGTTACAGCTGCCAATGTAATCGTTGTTCATCAATGGGTTGTATTCATGGCGTTGGTCTCTTAAGTTATTTCCTAAATGACATGTTACTATCCCTTTACAAATATACAATATTTTGAATTAATATTTTAAAGTGCATACACTTGATTTCATGTGTAATTTATGTGCATATATATGTGAACTCTGACTGTTTTATAGTATTTATCTGTGATTAAATATTACGCATGTTTAACGCTCAAATCGCCCATGTACTGTAGGTGTTTATCATTGTGATTATATTAATCCCATTCTAATTTAGACTTGTGAATGCTATTTTATATTTATCCTGGCGATTGTTACTTGCATTAATCTATACATTGTGTCTCAAATAATATACGATCGCAAATAAAACGTTTGCATTGTCTTCTTTTGCAATGCTATGACCTTTGACTAGACGAAGAGCTGAGCGCTGCCGTACATTGTCTTTGTATGTAGGATATCTAGTTATAATTCATGATAATAAAACTGACTGGATACCGAATATTAAACAATGTTCTGAACAGATTTAGAGTTGAATTACAACCACGTCCGCTGTAAAGCAAACTGTAAGGCGTTTAATACTTTACTTGTCTAAATATATATCCATACACAATTGTCCACTATAATTATAGACTATTATCGTTTCAAAACAAATTGAGAAATAACAAAAATGACGGATACAGGTATGTTTTCTGATGGACATTATTATTGAATATTGCTTTATTTCCCATCATTGCTGTTGATTGTGCTCTAGTTCTTCCTAAATAATGCATATCAATAAACTGACTATTCATACCTAAAATAGAAGTATTCATAATTATGGAAGAAATCTGACACTCGTTCAATGTTCAGTACCGTTCACTAACACCGTCTGAAGCGGAGCACTTCTCATCTGTGTATTAGTAGACACCAGGTTGCAAAGATTCCTTGGCCACTGAATGCAGTAAATCACAACATTCCATTGACATATATTTATCTTCAAATATACTATCTTAAGAATGTTCGACATTGCAAGTCAATACCTTTCTGACAGTTTGATGCTGTTGATGAAGTCTAATGGAAGCTTCAGGCTAGGGAGTGGCGAGTAGTGGACACGATGACTCACAGTGATACAATATTATTTGTCCGCGGACGACTATAGACATGACTCAAATAAGCACATACCACCCCCATCATCCCACCCCACCCCGTACACCTCACCCCGAAGTATATGGAATGAAATCGAAAAGTCCAAACAAATATTCATCTATTTATCAATATTTATATTCCATGATATTTTCTTTTATCAATTCGTGTAATAATGAACGACGTAATATCACCCATGTTTTTCCTTGCCATATCGCACGTTGTTTTTAGTTATTTTTCTAGCTTAGCATTGAGAACCAGAAACTTAAGTTAATGATAACGTCCTGTTTATCCCGTGTTTTAATAATTTGGCAATTGCAACTTAATGTTCCGTGGTTCCTAAAAGATTGTGGAGCAGGCGATTCGAATCAGACACTGCCGGGATGGTTCCACTACGTATAGTACAACTGCACCGGAGTACACTGCGACGATGTGCATTTATCTACATTCACGACAGATAGGCAGAAAATGAGTACTTATGTAAGGATGGTTGAAGTTTTTTCCTGTTTTGCGGGTAGAGTGTCCAAAGTAAAAACCCAATAATCTGGATTGCTTTGAAAAGGCTCAGTCCATTTTCATAATAACAGTGTACTCACATTTGGAGAATCTATCCAATTGATCTTTCTGAAGGTTTTCAGCGATACTTTAAAACTCGAAAACTTGCACGCATGTTATCACCATTTTCATTATATATTAATACGCAGATACAGACATACACTCCAACGGATCATTAACGGATATAGACTAATTACAGTATACCGATAAGATGCACAATGAAAACGTCAACGGATATATCATCATAGGTGATTTAAAAATATGTCGTACGTCATTTACATTGCACTAATCTGCACGTAGTAACACTAAGGCATTATCTGAGTTAGTGTAACAATGAGCTGGACTTTGACATGCACTGACAGAGTGGTATATTATTGTTAGGTTGACGAGCGCCACTGTACATAGAAGATTTCCCAGTACAGGAAGTCTATGACCAATAGCATTAATGAGTCTTACTACGCAGTGGTCAATGTTACATTTATGAATAAGTCAGAGTGGATGATGAAGTCACGATATTTTCGATTTTGAAGAAAAAAATCCTCGGAAATTAACCGAATTAATAATTGGTCATGCAACTGAAATCTTGGACAATCGGGGATGGAATATGTAGGTTAAAATATGGTACGATAATACTTTGTTAAACAGCAATGTCATTGAATGGAAATTAATCATCATAGAAGACATGTCCATAATACTACTACTACTAATAATTAATAATAATAATAATAATAATAATAATAATAATAATCATAATCATAATCATAATCATAATAATCATAATACATGTACTCATAATAATATATAAATATATAATAATAGTAGTAGTAGTAGTAATATTACTAGGAATAGTAATAGTAATAATAATAATAATAATAATAATAATAATAATAATAATAATAATAATAATAATAATAATAATAATAATAATAATAATGGACATTTATAAAACTCCATCCCCTTACATGCTATAATGCTACATTAGTACACCCGGTCAATGGATCAGTGTGTTCCTTCTCAACTTCCTGAGGAGTATGCGTACATATGTTTGTATATAGTACTAGGATGGTGTATTGTTGTGCAATGTTAGTATATGGTATACAATGTAGTATACTGTGTATGGTGTATATGGTATTTAGTGTAGTATACTGTAGTATATATGATGTAGCATGGCACCAAAACACATTGTTACAAGTCACCAGTTTCCGACAACAAGGGCAGTGTGGTATTACCAAAACACAATATCCACATGTACAGCGTATCGGGAGTGGTCTTCTGATGCGCATTAATGACCTGGTGCTGCTTGAATATAATTAGGCCGCATTACTGATAATTACAGCCATCTGGAAAGCATCAACAGCGATAGTGTTGTTATTATTCCACTGAGGATGGGTGAAAGCCGTATCCCAAAATTATTAAACCCATGTCTACCGTTGACAACTGTCTCAACTCTTGATAACGTCATATTCTAGAAGTATGCGTTGTATGATTCCAGATACTAATCATAGATAGTATTTATGGATGTATGTCTGTTATCTTTTCACTTCTTTATCAATCTATCTCGTATGACCATTTGCTTTATATCATCTCGTTAAATGACTTCGTGAAATATGCGAAGGTCACTCACATCTTGACACCACATGGCTCGATATATGGTATTTTACATTACAATATTCTGACAGTTATCGCTGATAAATGCATTTAAAAAAAAAATTAAGCGCGCGTGTGAAGACGATTGATGGACAGTTGTACATGTTGGAGGTCAAGGAAGGTGCGTTAACCTTGAAGACAATGGATCGGCGTTTGCTTCAAAAGTTTTTGTTGAACATACCAAAACAACGACCCTTTCAATGGTATACGAATTATCTTGCAATGACACAATTGGCTTAATTTAGTAAGCCTTAAATTTCCATGGTATATCGCAACAGTTGATTAGTATGTAAAATATAATATAAATTGCATGCACATCAATATAATCAATGTTTACTTTGCAGACATTTAAGTACCTTCTGTTATTCCTACAGAAAACTGTATTTTATTTCAGACATGGACAGATTTGAAAGTAATATACATTAGGACATAAATATGTTTATTAGTAAATGTTCCGATTTATAAATAAATGGCAGATCGATAGGAATCTGTCTGGTTAGAAACGAGGCCAAGGTTATCGCTCCGTAATACCACAATCCTGTTTTGTCTATGGAAATAGACCGCGCACTAGTTCCACCCATTCGTAATGTTTGTTTGTAATTACCTCCGCTAACTATCCTAACACCAGGCTAATTGTAATCGATTAAGATCGATTTAAGTCATAATTAATCCAATAGGAGCAGGTGGGGTATATTTCTGCGTAATACTGGTAGTTATCAGTTTAGTGTTTATGTTGTATTTGTTGTGGTTGTAGAGGTCGTGGTTCTAGTGGGTTGTGGTGGTTGTAGTAGTAGTGTTGGTGATAGTTGTGGGGCGGTAGTGGTGGTGTTGGTGGTAGTAGTTGTGGGGCGGTAGTGGTGGTGTTGGTGGTAGTAGTTGTGGGGCGGTAGTGGTGGTGTTGGTGGTAGTAGTTGTGGGGCGGTAGTGGTGGTGTTGAATTTAAATAATGGCGGTGGTGATAGTCCTAGTGGTTGTCGTAGTGGTAATGGTTGTGGTGGTTGTAGTAGTAGTGCAGTGAATTGCTGTTGTAGTGGTTTTAGTGGTGGTTTTAGTGGGAGCGGGCCGGGTTAGTGATGTTGGTTTTAATAGAGAGTTTTCGCAACACTACGGTATCGATACGGTTAAGTCATCAGTTTGTGCGTAACATGTGCCGTCAGATATTCGCCCGACGGTACCCGGAGGGTAAAAAACGGTAAACTACACGTCGGGCGAGTCTCTGAGGTCAGATATTACATACAAATTGATGACCTAACCGTATCTCTAATGGTAACCGTAGTGTTGCGAAACCTCTCTAATGGCTGTTGTTGTACTAGCGAGTTTAGTGGTGGTGGTATTAGCGACAGTGGTGGTGTTGTTAATGGTGGCAGTGATGCCACTGCTGGTGGTTGTACTATTGGAAGAGGTGGCGGGATGTGGGTGGAATGGTACGTGTGGATTAATGTGGCGGGAACGTGAGGTGAATGAGTAATAGGGATTGATAACTACAAGCCAGACACCATCATATTTTAAATAGTATCTCAATGTACCTACGACTGCATATTAATACTGTGGATACTCTTAATACGCGGCCCTTTACACTGATCAACCGAGTCAGCATTGCGCAGACGCACTCAGGAGCATTGTAAGACATCCATATAGCCAGCCACATATCTCAAATTGTCAGAATTAATTTTCGAGCGGTTTGACAGACATGTCCAGTTTTAGTGACAAGATAAGACAATACCCAGTTGGCAACTGTCACGTGATTGGCTACGAGGATCAGATGGGTGTCAGACGAGAGCTCCATTTGGATTAAGAAGTGCAATCACGCTGTATCAATCTTGAATAGGGCCTGTGTTCATATATAGGTTTCCCAAACCATGGATTGGATTCAATTATAGGATTTCTTTGACGTCAATATTTTTTTTCACAAACTGTCGCAGTCAGTTTGTAGAGTAATCAGTAACTCAAGGTACGATATTTTGATGGTGGTGGGTTATACATATAATCTATAGGCACCAGTTCCAGAAGAACCTGGTAAAGAATGGCAGTTAAATGTCGGTGGACCAACATAGCTGTCACCTGTGAACAATCGTCTTACTTACTACAACCATCGTTAATTATTATACCTTTCTAAAAATAAAGTAGGCCTACAGTTCATCTCCACAAAAATAGGTATAGGCTACGACGTTGTTAGCATATCAAAGAATGCCAAGTTTCCGGAATAAAACTAATTTTAATAAAAAATATAATGTCAATTCATATACAAAAGCCCTGATAAAGATAGCATCTTGTTATTTTATTTGATACCGATACACCTCTTCACACTTTACATGATGACACAATTGTGAACACCTGATATATTACTGTATTTGATACTGACAATGATTTCACCCTAGACACAACCTGATACCATAAAAGGTCAAAAGGCTATGAATGTTGACGTGAATCGTGTCTTAATGTGTACTATTTAACCAAATACATTCATATAGTTCATTGGTACGGTATGCGCAGAGAATCAATACCGTATGATGCATATTAGGCATCGTATTACACACATATCTGCAGATGTATTGGGTAGTAAATATCATGTGTAATCCATCTGGAAATCTATTAATAAGATACAAAAAGACTCTATGCGTAAATTAATAATTTGATATGTTACTGTTCGAATGGCAACGTGTTTCAAAAACATAATCGTTCTAGATACTTGTATTGCGACAACGCAAGTTTTTAATGATGTGTATATACAAGGTTAATTGTTTGTCTGTCTGCCAATTTCGTAGCCTACAATACCTGACAGAAATGCCATTTCAAATGGAGGCATTATGAGATAGTTCGCAGTTCATGTCATGGTGGGACGATGGTAGTTTCACAAGGCAAGTGTAGGACTACAGTGAGTATAATAATGCTTTGTAAAACTGATCGGAACAATTGAAGTACGACAAAATCAACAGCAAGCATTGCTTAACTGTCCCCAAGATTAGGCAACGTTTCTGAGTATGATTATCATGCTCAACTCAAAGTTTCGTTCACAAATCCCCATACAAAATTTGAGTTGAGCATGCCATCAGACTCACGAAGTTTCCTAACCTCGATGGCTGTGGAATCTGGAAATCTGCAGTGTAACATTATATGCGTTCAATATGGCGATTTTAGATTCATAATCCAATTTCTTCAAAGCTACCGAAGGAACCGAGAAAGCCGCCAATATATACGAATACAGTACGCTCTGCCAACAACAGCACTCGTTGGGATCAAGGTAATATACCGGTTTTGACAGAGTGCCGGATTACTCAGTTTATCAAGTTCCATTGGACTTGTCTCAACGTCATATGGGGCTAACAGTCCACTCTTTCTTGTTCTTGGACAGGAACAATCGAACAATATGAACAACGAGATACAGATAACGAGAAACTGGAACTAGTCCGTACTGACATTTGTTGTAAAGGTCACCTACAACGTGTCACGTTACCCCTGTCATGCCGCCTGTTTAGAGGGGGTGCAAAGTACTGCTTCTATCCTCATTCCGCCGTTCGTCGTCCCAGTATAGCGGCAGCGCAGTCTTTAGTATAATTACAGTCCCATATGGACTGAGGCGCTCTAAGTAAGGAGGCGGTAAGAACCATCGACGTCTTCAGCAGTCCGACGTACAGGCCAAGGCCGATTGCAGGATTAGGGGCGCGTTGCTTTGGGAGAGTCGGGACGTCACTCAGCTTTTCTGCCAGCTGTGTCAGAAGATGGTGAGATCTATCACCTGGGACCGGAACCGGAACCGTACCTGCGGTCAATTCACAGGACCGGAACTTGTGGTCTATTCACAGGACCGGAACTTGTGGTCTATTCACAGGACCGGAACTTGTGGTCTATTCACCGGACCAGGACCAAATTCCCGGCAACATGATTGGCTCACGTGACCCCAAAAAGGAATAAAATATTACTTAAACCTAACCCTAACCACGTGAGTCAATCAGATTGCGAGGAATTGGGTCCGGGTCCTGGGAATAGACCGTAATTCCGGATTCGCGGAATAGACCACACCATAGAGGACACACTAGCTTATTGTTCTTGTTATTTTTAACAGTGTTTAACTACAATGTACCCGCAGGTATTATTGTATGGTTTTGTGGATGCAATCGTTGTCCTTTGTTGAAATAGCTAGACTACGGATCGGAAAAAAGTATGCGAATTTTCTAATGCATGGTTGTGCTACGAGCCCTAAAATACCTATGCAAGAAAGAATATTGACCCAAAGAAAGAACTAAATGGTTAATAATAACAATAATAATACCTATTTTATACTATAGCCATTTGGTTAAGTATATTTGTGTTAATATAATAGCAGATAATAATTTTCTGAACTTCTTTCCGTACACATATCATGGCATGGGTATCGTGTATATAGAAGCTCTTATATCTACTACGAAACAACAAGGACTCTCGTAGCGATCTCTAATACATGGGGATCGTTCACTTTCGAGAGCGATATGGTCTCAGAATCGTTACGAGAGCTTACCAAAACATATATAATGCACATGCTCATGCATTGACTGTTCATTGATGCTACATAGCCCACACCCGACGTCCGACTCGAATGCGCCCTTCACAGTGCACAGGTGAGATGGACGAATCAATTGTCGCCAATTGTCGCCGTTCTCGTATCATGGAGTGTTCCAGCGGCTCATCTCATTCATTGACGGGTTAGACCACTTATGGCAACATTACCTGGACTGGAGTGTCTTGAGCGAGACATCAAGGGAGGATTGAGTTATTTCCGGCCCCAAGAGGCTGAAAATAGATCCACGAATAACCTATTCACCCTATCAACGACTGCATGTGATAGGATACACGTCAGAATAGTACGGGGGCGGGACAAAAAGATCGAACGCTAATTTGAAGTTAGGTAATCACGTGCACATACTATAGATTTCATCATTTCTATTGATTTTACTCCCTTTTCTGTGTTGGTAAAACCCGCAGTGCACTTTAGTAATGTCGTTTTTGCGTTGCATTCAAGGAATAAGATGATTTTCCGATTGAAAGCACTTATAACGGGGGATTCAGTTATAAGAGAACTGGTTCTCAGTGCAAATTGCCCAGAAGGTCATCGGGATATAACATTGGAGGACATTTCATTTAACACCGAAGGCGTTTTAAAATATTATTTAAAATTTTCTACTATGCCATTGCAGTGGCACTGCATTTCACGTTAATGCGGTTTATATTTATATAGGAATCAGAAGAGGTTGGACTTGATTGTCAACAGGATTGCGTACAAGAGCATTAATGCCTATCTCGATAATTTATTTTTTATTTATGACACAATGTAGTCCACTGCAATTACATCATGATATTATCTTCTTATGGGTCAACTGCAAATAACCGTTCACTTTAATATAGTACTGCATGCACACACCCACATAATGCCCTGTTCCGCTCTTATTGAAAATACCGTTCGCTAAAAAAAGACAATTCAAGGAAACTGGAAATGAAACCCATAAATGAGTCATACTTAGAAATGGACTGAGTCCTTAGATATAATGTGAGTCATGTTTCAAAGCGACACATTATCACGTGTACGTTTATAGGTAATATTCTGACCGGCGTGTCAGGAAAAGATTTCGTACCGGTAGCGAGGACGTGAAGAGGTTGATATCAGTTCCTGTAATAGAAACAACATGACTTACGCCCCTATTTGTGATACGCAGTATTACCATTTTACGTCCACGAATGGATATGCAATTTTATACTGAAGACGTATAAAAACACGAAATCCTTCATTTTATTATGAAGTAAAGGGCAATGTGAGAGCCTCTATTTGTATGATTCTTTAATTTACGTATAAGTGCATGTAAACTACTACATATACTGAAATACAAGTCTGATTTTGAAAAGCAAAAATTACAACCTTTCAATCCATTACTAATAGTACATTAAATGCGATTAATGTTCACTTTCCGCCTTAACGACGATCGCGTGGAGTCACCGAGAATAATTTATATTTCGTCATATAAATTAGTTTGCCATTAATAATTACAGTGAACATAACTCCATTTTGATGCAATCTGTTTCCTCTTCTCTCAATTTCCGTATCTTGTTTCTTGCCATGGATTACGCAATGTATGCATTTACAAGCTTTTGTTACATATTCACATGTTTATAGTTGGACATAATTGAAAAGAAAATTGGACATAATTGAGAAGAACTTTCGTATTTTAATTTTATTAAAATCGTATTATTCGCATCCTGTGCTATGACTAAATAAGACACTATTACAACAATATACCAATTAAGGTCTGACATTGTCGCATATATTGGCATATAATATTGGTATATTCTATTAGCATTACATAATATGACTATTTAAAATAGACTAATCTCTATAGACATCAGCCATTGCATCAGAAGTGTTTAGATTATTGAAATATCAATATCGAAATTTGCATTATGTTGAGCAATTGTTTTACGTAATTCCGCTATTTGCAATATTTAACTATTTCTAACATTCATGATATTATAAGTATTTTGTTAACATTATAACATGCGACCACCCACAGCGTGCAGCAGGTTATATGTACGTATGACGTCCCCTATTTAAGTACACACGGACTCAGATAACATCGACCGGTACTTACATAGCCGATTTCCTTTTTATTTTGCCTCTGTTTTCCGATATTGTTGTCATGTTTTTCATGTGGGATCTTAACTCTAAAGATGCTCTCTTCTAGGTAATAAATCATTATCTTATCTTATCAGCTAGGCTTGTTACAGTCTGTAAGCTAATGCCGCAGCGCAGAAGAGCCATGAAGAGGATTATTGAAGCGCTAGATAGATCTATGTCCTTTGCGCAACGTATGGATATTCCGGTGTGATTTTACACCACCATGGTCATGGCAAACGAACGATCTGCTGTCTGTCTGCTTCTCTCTCTCTCTCTCTCTCTCTCTCTCTCTCTCTCTCTCTGTCTCTGTCTCTGTCTCTGTCACTTTCTGGTATGTGTGTGTGTGTGTGTGTGTGTGTGTGTGTGTGTGTGTATAGCATATGTGTGTGTTTGTGTTTGTGTGTTAATTTATGTGTTCCTTTAGGGCGTAACATATACTAGTAGAACTCGAAGAACGTAAAAAATTATATAAATTATCACTGACCCTTTAAAGCATATTTAGAGAGGCATGGAAATGGATGTATTGTACTTTCTTAAAATAAATGTGGATGACGCAGTTTAAATCTGCTCAAGGTAGTACATGTATAGGTATAAAAGGTTTACTACCCATCACGACAAGGCTACCAGCTTACTAGATCTATACATGTATATATATTACTAGTAGCTATATCAAGTAATACGCCTTATAACTAACTCTCACGAATTCGGCTACAGTGTACGAATGTACGGGGATATTATTACTTGTCGTTACCGCTAATCGTCCCTATCCGTGTCTCCTGACGCTCTCATTATTAAGAATTAGACAACCCCCAATGATTACCGTTAGCTTAATTTAACGACAACGTGACCGGACGAGGGACCAGTCTGCCGAAATCAGCTATGCTGGAAAGCGACTGTAAAAGCTTCAAAGCACACACACACACACACACACACACACACACACACACACACACACACACACACACACACACACACACACAC
>JAUTBR010044448.1:9992-25351 GCA_032361205.1 Pseudorimula midatlantica
GAACAATAATCCCTGAACCGACTTTAATTTAACCTTTTCCATGTGGGTGACAACCACAGATGCCCTATAGATCGGCAGCTAATTGACACAATAGGTAAAGGTTTAATTACACTCCCAGGTAGTGACATATCTCCATTAAGAGTTAAACCTACATCCTATAAGTATAAGCTGGTGGATCTGTAAAGACTCGGGCGTGACTCATTGAGCTGGTGGCCTATGTTATTGGTTAACTAAGTAGTTTCTTGAGAGATAACAAAGTGTACTAGGGGTGGTATCTGGGGTTACTGCGTGTCTACTACTACATCATTGGTAGTCGCTGTCAATCTAACATTGCTGCCCATCGAACATTGCTGTCCATGTTAAAATAATTAGTTAGGTTAGTTTCTGGGAGTTTTGGTTCAAACCAGTGAGTGAGTGATTATGGAGTTTAACATTGCTGCGGGAATCTTTCGCCCATTTGTGAAGAGGTTCAAACCAGAACGTTGTGCTCAACAATATTGCTTTTGTGGGTAGAATAAAATATTGTGTATTAATATAAAAAGTGGTAATGCTAGTTGATGAACAGTGTAAGCTTGAGTTTGTTATGGATATAGTTTCAATATAAATAACATACGACATGTGATCATTTAAAAATAAATTGTAATAGAAAATTCTACAATTAACACATGAAATTCTTAATTCTAAAATTGTGAAGAGCATTTATAGAATGTGGATAAAGAATATGTTCCATTTATATGTTGAGAAATATTATGTCAATTTTAGAAAATCAGGTTTACAAAACGCAACTGAAGTCATATTTCACATCCAAATTTTCTGGAATTTGACTTTCAGTAGTTATAAATGGAGATTTAACAAAATATGCCTGCAGAAGCAATCTAATTATATAACCACACTTTCAACTAGCAATAAAAATAATAATAAATACCCACAAAAAGATAATTCCAACTAGATTTATCTATCCCAGAAAGAAACAGCTAAAAATAACCCCACCTGTTTAAATTCTTCACATCATAACTGTCCCAAAAAAATAACAAAAACTAATAAATTCAAACTAGCTATCAGAAGTGTTGTTGTTTTTTAAGTCAAATAAAAAATAACAACATATTAATCGCAAAATTTGTAACTTTGAAAATATTATGTTATCAGATCCCATGGGTGATTTCTTGCTTTGCTGGTGACAGTGAGGAGGTACACAAGAAGGGCAAGAAGAGAGGGCAAGACAGCGAGTGTGGTCCACACACAGGTACACGAGTGCTTGACTCACTGAGGATAATTCCCAGCCTTAGGACTTGCAGCTCTGGCCAATCTACACTAGCTGAGACGCTCTGTGATTGTAATTAGCAGCCCAGGCGAGGACCAGACAGGAGTCACTTGGGTATTGATCCGAGTGGACACACTACGGACCATGACATCTGAAGGAAATTAACCGTTCACAAACCATCTCCGAGATTTACAGTAGTTCCTATTGCTCATATTGTCGTGTATGGGTGAAAAATGCTAATTCAATCAATCGATGTTCATATACTCAAATAAAATTAGCGGGTCAGTAGCCTTTTTGGATATAGAAATTTAGATTTGTATTATTTTAACAATGAATAATTTCCAAAGGTATACAAGATGGAGGCAATCTTCAAGTACTTGCAGACACATTGGAAGGAGAACGGTACCAGAATCATGAAATCCAGTTTGGAAATTTTGTAGAAAGCTTCCTTATAAAATATCTGCCAGCACTTATTTAATTTTTTGGGTATATTTGCAGTTCATAAAAAAAAAAGAGTTTTATTTCAAAATTAGCAATAACAGATGTCGATATGTATCATAACGTGTAAGAGTGAGTGAGTTATTATAGAGTTTAACGTTGCTGCAGGAATCATAACATCATACATGTTCATCATTCAGACTGGTGTGGAAAGGTTGTAAAAGTGTGTGAATAACGTGTCATGAAAAGTAACATGTGTTATTTTTGTGCGATAAAACACAGTCATTGACTCACCTGGGTGGTGGGAGCAATCTACAAGATGAACATACATCACGACTTTAGGACATATAGCATGACTTTAGGACATATATCACGACTTTAAGACATATAGCATGACTTTAGGACATATAGCATGACTTTAGGACATACATCACGACTTTAGGACATATAACATGACTTTAGGACATACATCAAGACTTTAGGACTTATAGCATGACTTTAGGACTTATAGCATGACTTTAGGATATATAGCATGACTTTATGACTTATAGCATGACTTTAGGACATATAGCATGACTTTAGGACATATAGCATGACTTTAGGACATACAGCATGACTTTAGGACATACATCACAACTTTAGGACATACATCACAACTTTAGGACATACAGCATGACTTTAGGACATACATCACAACTTTAGGACATATAGCATGACTTTAGGACATGCATCAAGACTTTAGGACATATAGCATGACTTTAGGACATACCTCATGACTTTAGGACTTATAGCATGACTTTAGTACATATAGCATGGCATATGGCATAGGATGTGTACCATGACCATGATAACATATGGTACACATAATAGTTGGCATACATGAGTGAATTATTGTTTTACGTCACGGCAGGAATCTTTGAAACTGTACGTGACGATGATGACGTGGCATTGGTAAGATGTAGAACATGTACCATGACATTATGATACATGATGTCCCATTAGACATTATATGCTCAAACATTTTTTATTTTTTAGTAAATATTGTAACTCTGCTTGAGGAATCGGGTGCCATTATTCTTCTTCCAATCTGTCTGCAAGTGCTGAAAGACTACACGAAGGCTGTATATGCCTGGAGATTCTTCGATGTAAAATTAATATAAAGTTAAATTTACATGTCCAAAAACATTTCTGGCCCTTAATCAACTTTGTTGAGTATACCACGACCATGCTTCCATAGCATACGTGACAGAATGCACAGGATGACATAGCACATATTTCACAACATGTGACATATAACATGTAACATTTTCAAAATAACTTAGGACATAGTTTAACACAGGACAAAATGAATTTTTCTCAGGATGATTCCACAGTAACCTGACTTAAAAAAAAAAAGTATACTAAATCAGTATCCAGATTAAAACTTAACTTTCAAATAATTAAAAAATGATGGCTATTTTTACAAATTGATTTCACCAGACACATTGGAAGAATAATGGCACCGGATTCCTCCAGCAGAGTTCCCCAATATTTCAGCACTAACGGACATCTTGAGCAGCCTTGGATAATCTAGCATTCCGTCGTCGACCAGCACCCACCTCCACACTACCCCCACCCCCACCTCCTCTCCAAACCACCTCACTCTATTGTTCTAATGCCCCAATAACACTGAAACACGGACCAGTGTCCAAGCAATTGACTCCAGAATGCTCCCAGGCCATTCCTTTCATTGCTGACTCCTTCTCAAACCCAAGCCAGTGTAAAGAAGCACATGAAACCGTCTAGCTGTGGCAAGGACCAGGGTGTGTTTCTATAGCATGTTTGCTAAGAAAGCACATCAAACGCAAGCAGCCCTAAAACAGTGATTAATTCAGTCTATTTGATCCTACAGAAGGTCTCCTAGTTCAATAGTGCTATTGGAACGAGCTGGAATCGTTTGATAATCCTCTGCGTGAAGTGGTTGGATACATGCTGCCAGTGCCACTCAGCCAGGGAAAAACTGCTTTGCTTGTTCACCAAACATTTTACATCCCTTCATATTTCTCATAAAACATGCAGTAAACCATCAGAAAGGCAGGAAGTGTTTTTAGCCCCCATGTGTTGCTATTCGCCGCATATACTTTGGCAACATTTGGGGAAAATGTTTTGGGTATTTCTTACAGAAACTCTGATGTCTTCATGATATATATTTAGCGATGCATAGATATACATTAGCGACGAGAACAAACAGAAACATTTGTTTTTACTAATCACAAGCTTGAAGTAATCTGAATAGAAAGAATCTCAACACATTTGAACATTACTCAAGGTAAAAACAAACATGCGTATCAAAATACCACCATATTTCTGGCTTGGGTTTACTTACACTGGTAATACTGGTATCTGTTTTCGACACAAGTACCGATGAAAGGGCTATTTACTAACATTAGTCTCTAGGTATACAGTAGCCAAAGTCTACTTCAATCATAGTGTTTTCCTAACCACTGGTTATTGTGATAATTGAGGCAGTAAATTGCCATCCTGTCGGCAGAAGTGGGCTGTGGATGCATTACTAGCTCACATCTTGTGGTAACATAAGCAAAATAGAAGCCATAAATCTCAGATATCATTCAGCAATGGCCCCAATACCTAGATAGTCAATATAGACATCTGTTGTCCTACTCTCCTAGCACTGTCTATGTCTGGTCTGTCTCTGTCTGTCTGTCTATGTCTGTCTGTCTGTCTGTCCTGTCTGTCTGTAAGCATTATAATACCCTTTGAGTACTCTAATCCAACCCAGATTTAGTTCAGTATACAAAGCTGAACAACTGTTCGGCTCAATAATATCTGAACACTTGTTTGGCTCAACCAGATTTAGTTCAATAAAGCTTGCACTTGTTCCTTCGTCTGGAGCAATTTAGCCTGGTCTACAGCCACTAGTTTGAACAGTATCTGGGTACAATATATACCTGTCACATGGCCGGGTTGTAAAACGGCAACACTAGGCAGCCTATTAAGATAAGGGAATGAAATGCTACCTGGTTATTTCCATACTAGAGTTTACACTGAAGCCTGCATAAAGGAAATGAAATTTACAATGCTGATCAGGTGGGTAGACACCATTGACTGGTGTTTATTTGTGATCGAGATCCGAGATGACACTGCGTAGACGTTTATGCACCTGAGTATAAAGGCCAGTGTCAAGGTGGACATAAAATTCTTTTACCCAGGTGGACAAAGAATCGAGCAGGCTGAATAATTTCAAAGTAGACGAGACTTGTTACTTAGTAGCATCGTAAGTAACAACCAGGCAGTAATCTGGATGTCATTCGTCATTAACAAGGCGGCGATCCTGGTGTTATTTCGTCATCATTCACTCAGGGAATCCTTTTGTTTTAAATAAATGAAAATAATGTTTACTGCATAAAACATATCTATAATTTTGTCCAAGGTTAGACATATATTAAAAACTGCACAATTTTTACTTTTGTGACAAACATAGTAGAGAATAATAGCCTATCAAGTTAACCTGTAGGCATATCTGGTTGCTGCCAACTAGACATGGGTTAACAGGTGAGGTACTATATATTCTTGAGCATTACGCTGTCTGAAAGTGAGGTAATCAGATAGTATAATCTCCTTGGGAAATTCTCACTATTAGTAACTTAATAGTAAAAAGGGTTGTAATTTG
This sequence comes from Pseudorimula midatlantica, assembly GCA_032361205.1. Lineage (NCBI taxonomy): Eukaryota > Metazoa > Mollusca > Gastropoda > Lepetellida > Lepetodrilidae > Pseudorimula > Pseudorimula midatlantica. The sequence goes on from JAUTBR010044448.1 coordinate 15,362, forward strand.
ATAATGAGTGCAATGGTAATCTTTCCAGTGCCAAATTATTACTTTTCTTTTTTAACCAGTGTTTTATATATATATAGGGCATCTGCAGATGCCACCAGCATGAACAACGTTAAAGAATATAAACAAGAATTATTGTGGAAAATTGTAAGCCCACCAATAATTTTGTGTAGTGAAAGTAGTGAAAAAATGAAAACATTTAGATTTAATTATTTTCACGCAAACATTTCGCCAGCTGAGAACCAAAATGAAAATCCATTCTACAAGAGCGCGTTTTCGAGTCCATATTTTGACATTGTGACCGCATCGCGAGGCGATCGCTAGGCAAGTCTCGGACACCGAGAGAACAGTCTGACATCGCCTGAAAATGGGAGAAAAGTGCCGTAATGACATCACAGAAAACTTGTCATAAAATCGACAGGTCAATAGCACATAAAATCCTACAAAAGAAATAATGAGGTAAAAAAAACTTTATTGTCTTGCATCGGCGGCAATGAAGAGAAATCTCTTAATGCCCGTGTTGAGATCAAAGCTCTGGTATGGATTCCGTGGCTGTTAGATCACAGTGGAGCCGCGCAATAACAGTGATTAATATTTGCTGATTGAATGGCTTCTTTCTACAATCAACACAAACATGAATGCTTATTAATACTCCAAATACATTCAGCCAGTTGAAAAGATATGCTAAAAGGCTCTATTTGGGCTTTAATTGCTTTTCTTCCAACTACTTCAGTTTTCGATTTTCCACACTCGTCCATTAAAACGGAACCAGACCTCCACTGTCTGCTGCCAGAACAGTTCCAATAATGTCGCTGATCTGCCTAGAATTGGAAACATAGCATGGACAGAATAATTCGGAAGTGTTATAGCACGGCTGGCTTAGTTAGTGCCGTTCGCAATTTAGTCATCTTGAAATGGCAGATATGTTATCATGGTTGTTTAGTCGGTCACTATTGGTGATGATAGTAGTTAATGACAAGGTCATAAGGTCACATGAAATTACAAAAGAAAGAAATACACTATTTAACTCTCTCCATGCTAGAGGCAACTGGAGATACCTAAAAGAGCAGTGTTTGTAGCCTAATTCAGCAGGGAGAATTAAGGCATAGACCGGGCCTAGATTACAAAATATTTTAAAGCACAATTTCATTCTCAACTCAACATTTTGTTCACAAATCTTCTCATAAAATTTGAGCTTGTGCATGAAATTGTACTAAAAAAAATCATAATCTCAAAACCAGATTAAAACCTGATAAAAATCTCTAACTAAAAATGCATGGATCATTTTGATCCATGCATTTTTAGTTAGTAATTATTATTTTTAAATTACGATAATTATTTGTCAGATTCAGAACTAAATGTCAATATTTCCTGCGAAAAACCATGATTAATGTGCAAAATAAATAAATACATTTGCACAGAAACATAATGAGCTGTAGCTGTGAGCTTGACAAGGTTTAATGAGCATTTCACCGATTGGCACATTTCTTCAGCGTGTGCCACTAACCTCTGCATAAAACTTGACGTAAATAAAACAATGTTGAACTCATCATCCTAATGGACCTAGCCCCGTGTACAGTTCCATTCAAATAGAGCCCATCATTCCATAGCCTTGGGTGAGTGGCGTTTTCAGACTATTCCTAGAAAACCGAGATCCATTTTTTCTCTCTCCGGTTCTCCTGTCAATAATTCCCATTTTACGGAGGTATTTTGATATCGTACCCTGCCGCAATTCATTATCTCTCGTAGCCCCCCTTCCTCGCTCATTCCGCACACACGGTTTTAAAAAAAAAATCTGTATTCCCGAACTCCGGAGGCAATGAAGCCGGAATGATTGACAGATCGGCATTACAATTGGGAGAAAATCTCCGACAGATTCCACTCGTGGAGTGGAGCAATCTTTTCAGGCAGAAAATTATATGAAGAAAATTGACGTTGTAGGATGTGATGGCAGTCAGTCAGTGGGAGAATACGGCACTAGTTAGAGCCGGAGGACGCGGGAAGACGCGAGCTGCCACGTCATTGAGTAGCTTGGGGTGGGGAGGGGGAGAGCTCGGGACAAATCAGGGGGAAACCGGTGATCAGCTGGATCCCAGAGATATGAACGACCCCCCTAATTCCCCAATAATTATGGCGTGGACAGACGCGATCGTCAGCGGTAATGTGGTGTGCATGGAACAAGTGCTGCTCCTGAAAGCCTATGGCATTCGTAGGGCCATTGTAATATTGTGACACCCGGCCACACAACTCTTCTAATTGATCATGCCTCGTTATTTCACATGGAAATCTCACCTCAATTTAGAACAAATGGCAAGTCGTAAATCTTTGTCCGCAATATAGAAATCTGTCAAAATAGTCCTCTTTTTGTGTGCCAATTTTATTAAAATATTTTTAATTGGATTATATATATCACTTGCCATTTGATGGCTTCAACTGATGCAATTCTGTCTTTTTTATTTTAATCTAAACATGACAATAATTGGGCTTGTAAAATATGTAAATGAAGAATTATAATTAAAACAGAGATATACATTTATACAACAATCTAATTCTTGAGATTTGACAAAACACAGGAATCGCTCAGATTTATCTATATTTCTCAATGAGAAACTGAACTTGATCGAATTGGAACCGGTTGTTCATCATGGAAGCAATTTACAGTGGGAATTGGATGGGAGTGTTTTGAGCACAAACTGCATGGAAGTGCACATTATGAAGTAACGTGACCCCAGCTGTAGCTGCAATAGGCAGGAGATTGATGCCCGGATACCTGAACAGAGTACTTTGCCCATGTCGGGCGCCATGGTCACAAAACATACACCAGTCTGACAGGCAGCGCCAAGATGGCACCACCAGCAATTGAATTCTAGACTTAATCTCAGAAAGTAAACGACAATGGGTTTTTTGCATCCAATCCCGAATTCATAATAAAAAAGAATTCACCAACTAAAATAAATTGACATGCTAGAACAATTTAAAATTGGTTCCATAATGGCTGCCGTTGGTTTGCACCCATCTGACATCGTGAGAAAAACTTAGTTTTGAGAATTAAATTTGCATTTAATAGTGATTTCTTAGAATGCTGAATTAATTTGAATAAAATTTAAACTTTGTCTTGAACTGTGAAATTAAAGAGTCGCCAAAGTAACAGAATTACTGACGAAAATTATACATATGTCATCCATTTTTCCATAATTCAGAAACGAGCGAAATGTAACGCAACATTAAATGAAATTATCCATCCTGAAAATGACACAAATTCATCACAATTGAATTCCAGTAAGCAGATAACGCTGGTGGCAAAACTACTAATCAGTTTCCCTGGAGGTATTCGAGACGAGAACCATAAGAATTTGCCGGAAAGCTGGACACTGAAACCTACATATTTCATTCACTTCTTGGTGATAAATTGAGAAAGGACACACAGCAGATGATATGAAGACACGTCTCTGGAGACGCAAAAGCTGCAAAAGCCGCACGCAGATGCGAGCCTGGAGGTCGATTGCACAAACCTGATGAGTATCGGTCGGAAACATGTAGCGATGGAGAATAATTCAGTGAGGATTTGGACCTGCCATCGGGGGATTACCTGATCCTCTGCCCTGGAAGTCTCCGCCAGCACTGGGCCAGTTATCAGGAACAGATTTATCGCTGTGCATAAACTGCCTCAGCTTTTTATTTGGAGCTGCCAGTGACGAGGACTGGTAGGGCTATTTACTCCAAGTTCATTCTTCTTACATTATGTTTGATAGAACTCGCCCAAACACACACACACACACACACACACACAAACTATTTACTCCCAAGTTCATTCTTCTTACATTATGTTTGATAGAACTCGCCCAAACACCCATCACACATACACACACACACACACACACACACACATTCTTCTTACAGTATGTTTGATAGAATTCTCACATTATGTTTGATAGAATTATCCCAAACACACAAATGTCACATCACACACATCACATACACACAAATGCACCCATCACATACACACACACCAAACATCAAATATCCATCACACACACACACACACACACACACACACACAATCTTCCAATTGTGGAGAGAACGATGATAAACTATTCTTTAAATGGAAGTGAGCTGAGTAGAAAGTTGATAGATCTCACCCACACACCCCATCATGCTGCCTATCTCTCCCAACTCCACAATTCATCTTCCACGATGACAAACTATTCTTTAAATGGAAGAGAGCCCAATAGAAAGTAAGGGAAAAAATAAAAAGCCTAATTTAGACCCAATACCATGTGATTGGCATGCCTAATTAGGGTTGGATATTACAGAATAAATACAGCTTAGATGGAAAGGATGTCGCCTGTCAATTAGCTGTGAAAGGCAGCTTCCAGGTTAACAGAAGTATTTCTGAGTATTAAAGCACTTAAAATGAAAAAAAAAAAGGAAATCGAAATTGTAAATGGTACTTTTTTCAAACCTAGATCTACATTAGTATATTACATAAAGTGCCAGAACTGTTCACAATGAAGAACATTCCTAAACACTCTTCATTGGTCTGGCTTTCAATGTATTCATGCAAAATTATAAATAAAAGAAACAGAATAAAATACAAAATATTTTAACAAATCAAGTTATATTGACTTGACAACTAGAATTTCCATGCAGTGTTCTAATTTCTTGTCCATTCATCCTTGCTCAACAATTCTGTTCCAATCTGTGCGGCTGTCCAAATGGACATAACTCATTCGGCACAAATTGCCACCTGACTACCCACTTTTGCGTGGAATGGACTGGTGATAGGTGGAGATCGTGGTGATCACCTACTTTCCCCGCGGAATGGAATGGGCTGGTGATGTACTCTATCCACAATGCTTCCTCCTGGACAACCACTACTGTTTTATTAAGTGACATTACGTGTTGCCAAGGCAACCAGAAGTTTCCGCAGCATAGAAAACAAGTTTTCTTATTGGCTCCGACAATTTATCAAGTAGCTACAAGTAGCCACAAGTAGCCATAATCACAATGGAGGACTCCCAACATGTAAATGTAAATCGCACAATGTCATAATTACCTGAACATCGATTTTCCCCGGAATCCTAAAAAATATACTATTCAGTCTTTCGCTCTGTACTCTTGTTGAGTGGTTGTGTTAATGTGTATTTTACATTATTGCTCAAATTGACATAGCACAAAAAGCCTGCGTTTAATTACGGCATAGTTGTCGACATAATAAACCACTTACAACTATGAGTAACTATTAACATACTTGGGCATAAAAAAAAAGATAAAATGTTTCTCGGCCACTGGACCATTACTTAAGAAACCTATAACCTGTATTTGCTCTTTATCACCCATTATAAATATTATGTTTGCAATTTTCTGGGAAATGCCTTGCATTGTTCAAATTTTTACTTCAGTTAAACAACTTTTCCAGATACAGTGGGTTTTTTTAATGATGTGAAAAGAAAATACATTAAAATACTGACACTGGTTTTCCAATAAAGTACTGAGTCAGCACTCACAAACTGCATTGCATGGCGGAAGTTGATAGAATATCAATTTAATGTCATATGCAGATGCTGTACTAGATTAGATAGAATTTTTATGCATTGAGCATGAAATTAAATCCATTAAACTTCAATCACCAGTAAGATAAAAACAATGAACGGCCGAAAATATCAATTTGCATTTCCAAAACATTGTATACAAAAAAACTAATCAGTAGGGCCAAGCAGCTATCTACAAGTGCAAAAGAATACCATATTTTGATTTCTATTTTATCAAATTTATAAACACAAATATTCTTTAAAAACAAAATCAGTACTTCAATGTATTTACTTCATTTATCATGTTTATGCATAATAAATAAATTTGGACAATCATATGTTAAATCGTACAATAATATCTTATATTATTAACCTTCTGAGTGCTGGAGGAAACTGAAGTTGCCCTAGAAATACATCACAAGTGATAATCCCAATAATCTGATAACTTGCATGCATTTGTCACAGAGTGTTGTGGTTAGTGAACCAATAAATAACATGAATTATATGCCTTCTGCGTTCTTTGATTTATGATCATCGCACGACAGAAAGGGCTAACTAAATGGTCATCTTACAACTGGTAACATCTGCGATTGGTGAAAACTGGGATAATGTCATATATCAACAATACTCTGTGATACTGGTAATTAACCCTAGGGTTCATTTCACACAAGTCATTTACCACAGTCGTAGCTGTCAAATTGTTTAAACCTCACGAAAGAATATACAGTATCAATAAACATTGGTCATTATAATTCTGACATCTATTTCAATTTCTTACACATCAGTGCTGAAAACTTGCTTTAAATATTTGCGTTAAAAAAATTGTGATAAAAACCACATTAAACTGTCAAGATGCAAATCCCCCAAAGATGGCAAACATTTGCGTTAAGAAGCATATTTTGGATAATTTGACGCCAGCGTGACATAAAGTTACTGTTTGTGTTATTTGTTTAATGTTTCCAATGGATGTGGAATTCCCCAATAGACACACACACGATAAAGCCAGATACAGCAATTTTGGTTTTTGAGATGAATGCCTGGCAACTTGTTAGTCACAGCGGTTCACATTAGTCAGACCGTGTATAGTGCTCTGGGACCAATACCAATACGATCTGTATTAGCGTGAAATACGCAGGGGGCTGTAAATAAAATAAAGTTTGATGCTTTGTCAGATACCATTCAAAATCAATAAAGTGAACGTTATTTTTTGTAGTTCATTACATTCTTTCTGCATCCATTTTTTTCTCCCGCTTCAATCTGGTCCTACAATCTACTCTACCTTTCTTTATTTCTTTATTTCTTCTTTTTTTTTTAATTGGGGCTTAGAGACACTTTCAACATTTCTTTCACTTATATCACGGCTTGTCAGGAGGAAACCCACAACATCTGTAGCACTTAATGTTGCAGTAAACCTGTGAGCACCGGCTGGTACTAACAGACCAAGGATGGTAACTGCATTGCCACTCTACAGACATCACATCCTATACAATGATCACGGCAGAAAGGTAATTTTTGCAACCATTGATGCCGAGCTACCGGGATGGGATTTGAACCCGAGGTCTTTGGTTCTGAAGTCCAAATATTCTACCTTTCAGCTGTCAGACCAGACAATGAGAATGGTAAAGCCGAAGATAATTCACTGGTTTTAATTAACTTTTGGTGAGACAGATCTTCATTAACTTTATGTTGTTCGAGTTGTTTCTGTCAATTCGTTTGACTTCTAAAGATAACACAGAAACTAAACAAGGTTCATACTATCAACAGCATCAATTTCTTTAAGCAAAATTCTTTACAAAATGGAGGGTGAAAAACACATTTCCTAAACTATCAGACGTCAGAATGTCTGTCATTTATGGCTATTTTACACCAATGGGAAAACTGATTTTCCATTACGTTAGCTGTTATTGTTAGCACCTGGTAAATGTGTGAAATGCACGAGCACGCACACACACACACACACAAATACACACACAAACACACACACAAATACACACACACACACACATTGTTCTGGAATGCAGTTTTCGCTGCGTGTTCCGTGACAGTGCCATGGACATGATGTATGGATCCTGCTATTACACCCAGCATGCAACACTCGCCACTCGGCACATTCATAACTTTGATATAACAGGCGGAAAAGATTCATGACATATACTCAATCAGGGCTGTTTTTCTTCAAAAGACCGAGACCAGAACAGGTATAGACATCAGACATTTGTTGATGCATTAACACAGGGGTGTATATATATTCCTTCATCGCGAGCCCTGATAAAGAACTGCAGATCACAATGGTTTTTATGCTGCGTGTATCTTTGTGTTGCGTTTAGCACTGATTGAGAAAACATGGCCGAGTGTAAGCGATGGTTAACGTATACCTCTGATGGTTCCTACAATCTCTCCATGCTCTGGCAATCTCACGAGCTGTCACCTGTGAACAGTGTTTATTAACAGTAATGTCAGATTTGCGTAAGCCTCGTACTGATTTACGACTCTTAGCGAATCTGTCCAGAGTTTTTCCTCTCCGCTCTTTACCATTCTTCATCTTAAAAGGTTTTCCAAAATGGGTTTTATACTGGGATGTTTCCTAACAAAATTGCGGCCAGATCATTACAACTCTGCAAGATTACGGTCATGTTCAGTCTGTGAGAAGAGATAGTGAGAGATTTCAGGCTCCACACTGACATGATTGAGGTGAGATGCTTCATGCATAATGATGCTATAACAGGAGTACCATGTGGACTTGCTTCTTGAGAAAAAGATTGCTCTAGGTTCTCCTCCTTCCATGTGCATTCCACATTGCACAAATCTCCATCATAGTTCATAAATGTTATTTTACCTATTATTATTTTTCAAGCAATATAATTTTGTGTGTGTGTATTTTTTAGTTATCTGCTTTCAAGATTCTTTCACTAATATCACAGCTTGTCAGTTTATGATAGGAAGAAACCCACAACATCCATAGCGCTCAATGTTGCAGTAAACCTGTGAGCACCAGCTGGTACTAACAGACCAAGGATGATAACTGCATTGCCACAGTATAGACAGCGCATCCTATCATGATCACGTTAGAAATGTAACCTTTGCGAACATCGAATGGGGATGAAACGGTCACATTGGCATTGCACATCATCCACATAGGAAGAAAGAAACATGAACATTCACCTATGTCGACAGCCGAGATTAGAACTGTCAGGCTCAGAACTATTTACAGAAACGTGCCAAATGAAAATTGATTTATAAAAACAAATGCGAAATTTTCGAAGGGAAAAAACAAACTTAGTTGTAATTTAAACCATTGACTTTTGTGCAAGCCTAGTACTAGTTTTTCCAGATTCAACATGTCTAAAGTGACAACAGACATTATAGAAACAATCCCTGTAAATATTACTTGTCGGTCAGGTGTAATGTTTCCCTCATACTACATATTGATTGCAAAACTTTCTCTAATGTACAATAAAGTGCTAGCTGCAATTCGCAAATGCTCCGAGATTCAGTTATCAGATAGAAAGAAAAAACACAAGAAAAATGTCTAAATTATTGGAATGAAGCTGCCAAGATTTTGTGTAGCCGATCAGCTTGAATGTTTCAGCAGGGATGAGTGGTATTAATACATGGAAGATAGAACTTCCTGTCCTGCCATGCTGAAGTCAAGGTGGTCAAGCTGGAGAATTAGGAGAGCTACAATAACTAGATGTGGCAGATGGTAATTTATCCAGCAGGGATATGTTTAGGAGCTATAATTAACTGCAGATGAACCTTTATGCAGCAAATTCTAGTCTTAAGAGAGCTACACCAACTGCAGATGCAGCAGATGGTGATATATCCAGTAGGGATAAATTAGGAGAGCTACACCAACTGTAGATGCAGCAGATGGCGATATATCCAGTAGGGATATAATTAGGAGAGCTACAATGACCGCAGATGCAGCAGATGGCGATATATCCAGCAGAGCTCCAACGACTACAGTCCCAGCAGAACTGGGCCGGACTACGAAGCGCGGGCACTCACCTGAATGGAAGACCTTGCGCTCCTGGATGAGTCCGCCCAGCGTCTCGAAGATGAGCTGATCGCTGGGCATCATCATCATCTCGCGGTACCACTGGAACAGCTTCTCCTTGATGGTGTCCAGCGTGGCCACGATGCGGCGGTTGTTCAGGTCCATGATGATGAGGCACAGCGCGTCCGGCAGAGGGATGAACTGCGTCTGGGGGATCACCTGCATCTCGATCCCGGAGACATCACCTGCGATAGACAAAACAACACATGTAGTGAGCCATCTTTCTACTGGAAACATCTGTGACAACTCGGCTATTGTCATATACATCTCTGATACTCGTGATACATCAGGGATCAAAATTAACACGTAGCCCGCTAGCCCGGACCATTTCTCCCAATGCTAAAGGTATCCTAAGGACTAGTAGAAATTCATAATATTTTATATTTGTGTCACTATTTTGGCTAG
>JAUTBR010044449.1:7313-21490 GCA_032361205.1 Pseudorimula midatlantica
ATACCATTGGCGAACGCTCAAACGATGTAAATAGTTGCGATCATTATTCAGTCATTCATTACTAGGAATATTAGAAATAATTTAACCCCCATTTCCCACTTCATTTCCCTATTACTCGCTATAAATCTCTCTTTATCTATCTATTCATCTGGCTTGTCTGTTTGAATTTAATTCTTCCATGTATGCATTTCATAACATACTGTCACTATTCTTACGAAGAATGCACGCGCAATAACTATTTTATCTTATATTCTTTTTGTTATGCCATTTTCTTTGACCTCCGAATTCCTATACCTCGTTATCACGTATACGCTCTCGTTATTTTCATTCTCAAAAGGTCAATAGAGAACCGTGAGGTCGCATACACGTATGTGCTATTATTTGACGCTTCAAATTATCACCTTGAGCATAAAGATAACCAGGTTTCTTTTATTCATTTACAAGATGTCGAAGAAAATGTATCTGACAGATTATCCTTGCCTTAATCTTGTTACACCTGCCACAAATCCCGTCAACTGCCGCAAGAGAAAGTAGTTCAAGAACGTAGTGTGTTTATGTCAATCTCAGACTTTTGTTACCCCATCCAGGTTTAACAATGGTCTCTGTTGATTGTCAGCGTGTTTGGAAGATCGAATTTCGCGCCATGCGGCAGGCCAGACGTGGCAGAAGACAGGTTTGAAATGTTCGTCTGCTCCTTGACACAAAGAAGCAGACGGCATCATTCGGAAAAGAAACTTCACACTAAACCGTCTTCCTACACACAGGGACATACATGTTCGCTTTGGTATCGGAGGACGCTAGTTCTTTTCTATCCTCTTTTCTGCCAGCCTAACGCGGGAATTCTAACTCGATCAGGAGCCAAAAAATATGTGCGGTGTGCTATTCTATCAGCTCAGCTATCGTCTGCCCCAGTCTCTGACAAGTAGACAAATTATTTCTTCTAGGTGAGACTTCTCACTGTGAGTGTTGCACGCCCTCGAGGGGGGATACACTATACCGAATGGAAGCCTAAGAATCGCAACCGCCCACCGCTGTATCAGGAAATGGTCGGCAGGTTTCCCTTCTAACTTCGCGTACATTCACTAGCGAACTTGATATTACTCCAGCGTTACATAAAGCAATATTTAACCCCAGATGTACAGTTTTGGCGTTACACGAATTCCTGTCGATAATATCGGTCAGACGATCTGCCCGCGCCTCGCTTCTCAGTTGCCCCTTGGAGATTTTCCCTGACAAGGGGATTGAATCATAGCTTCATCTCTTTTGTTCTAATTTGTCAGTTCCTGGAGTTGGTCTCCAGTCCAATGCTACGGGACAGTGGCTGCTCAGCGAGATGGAACGGGAACTTCCCGTGTAGCTGACTATAGCCGGCCACCTATAACGACAATAACATGTGCCTCCGACTGCCGGCTAGTATTTCCCGTTATGTTGAAGCGTCCCACTTGGGCTAGGTTCGCGATCGGTACCGCACATTCAAGGAGGTATGTAAATAGCAAAGCCAGATTGTTTCTCGCCTGCCATGTGCGCGCAAGATGGAGTTGCCAACACGGGGCCTAATTAGCACCAGGGCATACCCAAACCATCAGCATCCCCACACCTCTAACCTGGCTTTGGTGATCCACGATACCACCTCTCCACTGGATATTTGGCGAAGTGGGAATCTGGACCGCTGGGCACGAGTCTCGAATCCACCCAGGCCAGGTGCAAAACTCGGATCTTCTCACCCCGAGATCTGACTCTTCACTCTCTGGTGAGCACAAACACCTCGGATGCGGTCTGGAATATCTATCTGTAAAGAAGCAGGGCAGATAAGGAAAGTGCCACCTTTACGTAGGATATGATGGAAACTGAGCCGTGTGTGAGCGAGACGAACTCCGAGCAACACATGTCGAGCAGCTCGCTTCTCTCTTTCCCTGCTATACCAAGCTTTCCTGTGAAAATAAAGCTCGCATAGTTTACAATGTCTGCCACCAATTAATTAAAGCCTTCCTGGCACCTCTGGGTGAGGAGAAATCGCGTCCCGGAGTTACCGACCGAAGCTGAGGAGCTCTCGCTGCCTTCAAAATTGAAAGATCGATTGAGCAGACATTGAAACCATGATGGCTCGTTGAGCAGAAAAACGGCATCATTCCGTCACTCGTCAGCACCAGCAGACGACGTTCCCCAAAGTTGTGAGTCGGGAGGAGTCTCTCCCCCTGCGTCGTCTGCTACAACATTGTCGTCTGCCCGTGAGAGGACCTTGACTCCCAGAGTACGGCATATGCAGTGAACAGTGACAGATTGCTGCCATGGGGATGCCCTATCCTGTAGGAGTGTGGAAATGATAACCCTGTTCCGTATCCAGCGGTAAGATGCCAGTCTTATTCAATCTCCAAGTATGCTTTTTATCACGTGTCATTATAGCTCACGTTACGCCAGTAATCACTTCTTAACCTCGTCACAAACATAGTTTGTGTACATCTAACAATACAGAAATGTTCTAATAGCTTACCCAGTAACGGGTTTAACGTACAATTGATGACACACATCTTAGACCATTAGTTAGTCTTTGACGGTGACTTCACTTGGTGTTATTAGACTTCAAATTGGTGTTATTGTCTCTATCTGATCCAGCCGAACCTTTATTCCTCCACGTCTAACACCACCAGGAACTAAGACTCACAACATCTCATTTCTTCGTTTGATAGAAGCTGTAGGCAGAACAAAAAAATAGTGTACCTTGGAGAATTGGAGATGACAGCTCCTTGTGATTAGTATTATACACTAAGAGCCGTGAATGCACTTCTTAGTTTGTGAATGAGGAAAAGGGCTGTCACACGCTCGTAGCAAATCGCCTATCAGATCCAGGAATGGTAACACTCTATGGTGTGCAGGCTGTGTTTATGTGACGTATCGAGGGATGGTATTGATATATGTCTGGAACTTGAGTACTAGCTTGGGAGGGATCCAAACACGTAAATATATATACACAACCCATCGAAAGTGTCACACATGCATTTTTGATGCAATGTTGTGAAGAATATTATCCATAGCTTTCGCTTGGAGTAAATTGAATTAGAAAACATGATACATGTGTCTGAGTCTGTTACAAAGTGCTGAAGATAATTAAAGCTGAATGCCCTGTTATTGTGATTACTATTTCCCAATGAATTGTAAACAATCCATGCCGGATCCGCCGACTGGAAACAAGCGTGTTTGAAGTGTCCTCTGACAGTTAACGTTGCTGGGACGTGAAGGATATTCGATCGAAGAGAATAGTTTGTCAACGGCACCTAAAAGCAAAACCTAATTTGATCTGGATGCTCGTCGAGTGGAGAGTTGAGAACTGCTGTACGCTCTCACTTTCTTCATGCTCGGTTGTCGTCTGCTACCGGAAGTTAACACGTTTCTATCTTCTGCTTTGTTTTTCCGGATATACCACTTATTTGTTGTGATTTTTCTCTTCTGATACAGATATGGTTAAAATAATATTATATATTAATTTAAGTAAATATATACAGTAGAGTTAATAAAAACAGACGCGTGTGCATCAATCTTATAATATGATTAATACAATATGTGTTATCATGATCGACATAGACGTACAAACAAGACAATTTACTAGGCATAAATATATATGATTCATATATGAGTCTATCAAACAGGATTATCACATCACGACGTTTTATGCATAGCATATCATAATAGTGGACAACCTAGGTATCCACAGTATCCAAAATCCTTTCAGTTTACACTGATATCAGCAGACCCGGATAAAAAGAAAAAAATCCATCAGTTAAAACCATTTGGAATCCTTGAAGTTTAAAATAGCATTACCCTTGATTGATAGGAGAGAGATAAAAAAAAAAAACATTGACAATCGGTCAGATTTAAGATTTACGTGACGGTAGATAGTATTACAATATTTATAAGTCTGTGACGGGAAATGTGTCCAATAAACGATATTACCCGGTACTCTTGTTATGAAAGCCATGTGAACCGGCTAGCTCCTGCACATGCGCGCACTGAGCTTTAACCCATTATTTCCAATCCACAATATAGTTTCTATATATTATTTTAACAATAGTTGTTCCCGCATAAACGTGACACATTTGCAAGAAACATGCTCCCATATATACAATGCAACGCATAGCGACTCGAGCAGATTGGACGAAAGTGCTCATTTCAATTAGCTAAATGAACATGCTCGCGTTTTGTATCCGTTGAAAGAGTTAAAGCGTGTGCTCGGTACGAGAAATATGGAGGTCTCATTATTGATTTTAGAAAATCTTAGGCTTAAAGTGTCAAGGGGTGATTCGAACCCTTCAATTTGACAGTGTCTGCCCCGAGTAACACACCACAGCCGTGTGAAGGTCGATGTGTTTTTTGTGTGTGATAGCCATTGTTGTTAGGGAAATAGTGGCCCCTTCATGTTAAACTATTAATGAAGGTTTTGTCGTAGAGCAAACGTGAATAAGGGGGAGGTGTGAACTAAGTCTGACGACGTGATAAACAGATTTTATTCGTGTTTTATAATTATGCAAGTCGTTTTAAACTACTAGTATCAGTTTAGTATTCAAGTTATATTTTGAAATTTAAAAATTAAATACATACTTCTATATTTTCACAATGATTTGAATCGATTCAAACGAATCCATACCGTAAAAAGTCATCATTCTTCAGGCGGATATATCTAGCAATAATTCCTTGATTAGGTATGCATTTGGGTAGAAGCTTATCCTCTACATGAATCGAACACATGATCATGTAATTCACAACTGATCAAGTCGTAACGTTGAATTAGAAACGACAACATATTTACTGATATCATTTGAGAGACGACGTTATTAATGCCGCTTGAATCAGAGGTCGCAGTAGAACACATTTCATATAAGCCCGTACACGAAAGCCTCACAGGCATCCTTTACAAAAATCAACAACGTAAGAGATGATTGAAAAATTGGTGTTAGCGTCCCATTTTTTCTTCTGTTCAGTGGGTTGAAAATTATACTGCTTCTGACGGTTGGGTCGATAACTCGCTCTGAGGTCGCCGTATTACTGACATGAACAAAAGGACATGCTGAGCATAAAACAAAACGCGGAGATGATACAAGAGATTGTTCAACATAGTGTGTACACCACAGCGTGTTTCGCGGGAAACACGGGAAATGCACCTACGTCTTATCTGTAAATCTGCATTCCGTTAGGGCAGGATCTACTTTCTTTCCTTCAAGAACTACCGAACGTGTCTAAATAACAATACGTTCTCGTTATCACTGACACGTGAATTAATAGAGCATAGTTACGTGTTTATTTAACGTATCTTATCTCAATCAAGGGGCCACATGTGTAGACATCGTATTAGCTTTCCAGTCTTAACCTGATTTCCTCGTCTTTATTGTCACCGTTACAGTTTTAGTACCAAGCAGCCATTTATAACCGTACGTACTTAACGTTAATGCTTATATCGCACTGCATACAATCTTTATCAGGAATTAGTATTAGTATATATTTCTTAAAATACATGTAGTATCTCATTTCCAAATCTGTAGTTCATACATCTCCAGTGGAGCTTCAAATTATGCGATATTGAAATTTCTAGACATATTACTCAATAATTCTCACTTTAAGTGTTAACGTCAACTCAATTACGAACAGGTTTGGGTCTGATTTCAAAGCATTCGTGCCCTGGATTAGAACCAGGACTTTCTAGAGTCCTGCAGTGGGTGGAATCAACCAGCTTGGAAGGTAAACATGTGATTTGCTAGAGGACAGAACAAACTAATTACTGCTGTGTTAATTACTCTGATGGACGGTTGGCAGGTCCAGGCCTTCTTGACCAAATACCTCTGATGTCGGCCACAAGCCTCTGCTAAGTCTAAACCAACAGGTCTCCTCAGTAACCGGCCAATTAGACCGCTATCGCCGGCTTGGCCTTCAGTCCCAGATTTCCCCAGCTGGACGCTAGCTTGGCAAGTGTTTGATTTAGAAACAAATAGTCTCAATGTGACATTTGCTATATATATTCCAGTGTCAGATCTATGGAGACGGGGACATTTTAATAGCATTTCGATAATGAAAGCTTCCACATTTTCCTATCATTCAGTGGACATTCAAAGGGACGTAACTCTAGTTTATTTCTAACTGTTTGATAAATTGATAAATTGGAATCTCGCTCTAAAGGTGCTTTTGCTGAAATATTTCTTAACCGTTTTCAATAATGATCTAATTATCACGTCTACAAAACGTGCTATACATCTAACATCTTTTCTTGATTCAATATTTATAATTGTTAACAACCGAAGCTCATAATTCCAATATAAATATCCAAATTAGACTTGATGACATCCATGACACATCCACAGCTAGCGCTAAATCAATTCTCGATCAGGGCATATGCGATTACCAGCGTAAAGTTATAATAGGGTTCTTCATGTATAAAGCTTTAGATTTTGAGGTGCGCAACTACAATCCGAGACTGGTCAACGAGGTCAAGGAACAGTCTGTTTCCGGTCAGGGCCGTGTCATTATTGGCACCTGTCTCTGGTTTACAGAAGGATACATGCTTTATACACAGCCAAGACTAAGACCCTTTTATATATAGCATCAAGACACATGCACGTATATACTTGGTTACCGTAGAATTGTGTGTCAGCTCGACTATACGGTAACATACAGTAGACATAATGTTAAAGGCACCGTAGCAATGATATGTCTAAGGCATAACTTACCAAAGGTAAATATACAAACAATCAATTATACGTATTTACATAACCATTTTCTCTTCAAAATATAGACACCTCCCATTATTATGTACTAAATATTTACTATGGACTTTTATTGTGTAATTGTACCTAACGTTTGGATGAAGGTAGCAATAGTTGGGTTTCAGTGTTTACATACATGTAGTTTTGAGTTATATTCTGGGGCTGACAGTAATTCTAGTAATTCGTGCAAAGTCAAGACCTTCTGACAGAACAATCCGAATCATTGTTGTTTAGGATGAACATGACAAAAGGTAGAGACATCTGAGCTTTATAATACATAAACAAACTGCAACTTGATCAATTCCTTTTAGATATGTTGAATGTAATTTCAAAGTAAAACTGCATTGTTAACATCGATCCCTATTTCCAATGTATTTTATCAAAGTGCAGTCAGGGCAGCGAGATTCTGTTGCATGTACGTGTTAGATCAACATTAGATTTGGTAAAGGCAGGGTTTAAACCTGTTACTGCATCGTGAAATGTTTGTGATTGTCCCCAACTGTCGCGGCCTCGCATCTGCATCTACACCACAAGCCTAGCGAGACAGAGGGAAATAAACCCCGGGCTGTTATCGTTTGATTTCATCGCAGTGATAAAAACACACACGGCCATTTCGCTTCCACACATCACACAAGCAATGCACACTGCAAAATTCTAGAACTCTGGTGTTGCAGGTTTAGCAAATTTAAAACACGTCATTTCAGGCTCCCCGTAAAAGTCTCACTCTATACTGAAACTGTGAGTTCTAACACATTGCAACTCGTGACCGAACACCGTGAGACCGCTGACTAAATCCGTTCTTCAGACACTCTACACATACGTATACAGCACCCATCTACTACGTCCTTTCAAATTGTTTCATAAAGCTTTAGAGCTATCCTGCTTATAGAAACAATGTCAACTGACGTGTTCTAAAACCTGGGTTCAACACATTGAATACACCAATTACAACCCACACCCACTGTGCTACCTCTTAACGTTTATTATCATATCTCTGACACCTTTCTCCTTCCTCTTAGTCACCGCCGTAGTTCCTACCGTCATCTATATGAATATATGAATACCCTCCCCCCCCTCCCCCACGGTGCCACTACACCCACCCACCCCTGCGCCCATCTGGTAAGCATACATATAACATGTTTAGACTACGTTTTATCGCCATTGTGATGATATGCGATACCACATATAACACCTTCACTTTCCTCAAGCATTGAGCATGAAGATTTAGGGTCAGACAGCAAACTTGTTTTTGTCATTCGTGGGAGATCGATTCCGAATGTTTGCGTGGACAAAAAAACAGCGGCGTTGATATTGCTGCTAGGTGTCGCTGTTTTGATGGGAATAGACGCGAGGTATGAGGTCCTGACTATTTTCTAGCCGGGCCCTGCTACCGCTACGTCCCCACGGTGCAAGTTTGTCGAGAGGGGGCACGGAGTTTGGCAGATTCAGCACACGATAGTGAAAAGTCTCACCCTTTCTCCAGCTTAACTGAGGTGAGAGATTTGGGCCACTCAAGGCCCCCAATGTGTTGTGAGCAGACGACAACCTAAGCACAAAGCTCGAGATATTTTCGCGTGAATGTGTTGTCCTATCGTGCTGAGGGGGGTAAATTTTGCCCTGTCAATATTAGTATGGCTTTGATAACACAAATTGATTGATTCAACACGAGCTGGTCTGCATCAGCTGGGGAGTCGCTGGCTGGTCTTAGAGGAGGACTCACCTGGCCGCATACCTCGCCATACCTTGTTCGCTCGCACAGGAAGGAAGAATCTCGGGGAAAATTAACAGAAAATAGCCCTCCAAAGTGAAAGGGCAACACCACGACCTTCACACTTCACTGCTATCAAATTCTGGTCTGTGTACGTTTAGCAGAACCTCTCCCCATGCAGCGAGTCCACACTCGCCCTTCATCTGTCCCAAGTTGGTGAAAGGACTTCACACGCAACCACTTTCCTTCACCAGATTCCTGGTATCGCCCTGAGTGCAACATCTCACATCCGGCTTTCAGTCAGTCTTAGGACTTCACAAGTCATCAGCAACTCGGCAGATGTCCACGCACGTGTTTCGCGACTCGTATGCAACAATCATCGCTTCATCCCCTTCCCCTATGTGCAATAGTGTCATTTAATTCCCGTCCTCCTGTGCAATATTCCAGTATTACATTCTCGTTCATGCACTCTTACACGAACCCTCCTATTACACCATACATTACCCAGTCTTGTGTAGTCAGACATACAGGCGCACATTGCTATACAGTGGTTCTATCATAGACATATAGCTAAGTACTAATAATATAGTAAATACGTTATAGACGTTCGCTATGGCTGCGTCTTTGTCCTATCTAAAGGGGCTGGATACCCCCATACCGTACTGAGTCCCTTGGCCTTTGAAAAACACATAGTCATATTAGTTGAGCAAATATTCCCCAGTAGCTGTGTTTCACTACCTCGTCGTAAGCTATCACATATCAGAACTTCTCAACATTAGGCTAGAGCGAATGGAACACGTGCCCTGTTACTGATGTCAATACTGTCATAACCAAATGACGTTACGTATTATTTTAAAGATACAATCTATATTTCTCTCATTGGGGAATGTTTTTATTCACGACACCGTAGGCTAACGAGATGTTCTAAAAACGTTGGCTGATGGTTCTAGTCTGGGCTGTCGCCTTGACCACGTCTTGACCAGCGAGAGTGACCATAAGGTGGACCAATGTTTATCTTTCGACCACTGTTGTCCCATTCCAAGCAAGGCAACACGTTTTCCTGTCGTTGTTTCCGTTTGCCAGTGATTATCAAATAAGTCACACATCACTTGATATTGACTGTGTGGTCGTTGTTTTCTTACCACTGACTTTTGGCAAACTTTGACGAGGATACAGAAATTACGCACTTAAATTGTTTTTTGAAGGTCATTTGGATTTTATACATTGTGTTTGGTGAATAATTCATTACCTGTTTGACTTGTCAGTCAACATCATTAGTCTTCAAGAAGATAGCATGTACTTCTCTTTCGACTACTAGTTTTTACAGTATTGGATAAGTTCCCTATATCCTGTTGTCTCTTACCGAAACGCACAGTCAATATTCGAATAACAAAGTGTACACGTTTCATCTCATGTCCTGTTTAGTGTTCCAAATCTGTTGTTTTCATATTTCAAGTCCAACACCGAACCGTATACTTTGTGCCTGGATGTCTTTTCAAACACCTCTGTTTTATTATCCTATCCCCAGGGTCTGTTTCCACTGACTGCCAATCTGGAAGTGTGACAATAGTCGCCAAACAATTTGAAAATCTTTCATATCTACAGGGAATGTAGGTGTTAATAATCTGGTCAAAGGTATTCCGCACGAATGGGCCAAGTTTTCAGATTGCTTCAATGACTGAGAGAGGAGATTTCAATTCTAAGCCGCTTTCGGTACGTACACGATTTACTCAGTTTTAATGAGATTGATCCAAAACAG
Source organism: Pseudorimula midatlantica (assembly GCA_032361205.1). Taxonomy (NCBI): domain Eukaryota; kingdom Metazoa; phylum Mollusca; class Gastropoda; order Lepetellida; family Lepetodrilidae; genus Pseudorimula; species Pseudorimula midatlantica. The sequence continues at coordinate 17,527 of JAUTBR010044449.1, forward strand.
TTATTGGAGCCACGCATGTGTCCCCAGTGTTGTGTTCGGGGTTCTGAGACCAGGACTAGAATCCCTTTCATGTCAGTAATTGAAGAAAGAAGGAACATTGTACTAGAGTTAGAAGAACATTTTCACGCTTGGAAGGCGCCTAGTTGATGTTTGTGTCCAAGCTCACAACCTATTCACCTACCACCTCCCTCCCCCTGCCCACATAGTCCTCCCTCTCCCCACATATCACCACCAGGTGGGTAACCCTCAGGCACTAGTAGGCAAATTGAAGCTCGGAGTTATTTGCCTTCAACATGCATCGACATTTACCACGTTAAACCTACCAATAGTGTACTGATGGAGGATTAAGAGTTGCTGTTGATGAAACACACGTGTTCAGCGTTATACAGTTTAATTGCTTTTCTCGAGTTCTTGCCCAATTTGCTCTGATTTTATGGCAGGAATATAGCAATGGCATAGATGGTGTTAGTCTTAAAATACCCAAAGCACATTTCACCGCTATTACATGTGGATATTTCAAGGGCTATGTTATTGAATGTTATTAATATTGTACTTCGTTCTGTCCATGTTATGTTGTATTTGGTGCAGAAGTTGGAGAAGGGAATTACAATTGGTATGCATGTCACTAATACAACACACCTGATCTCTGTGGATAAAACACAAACAACTCCAGTTCTCCTTCAACATGTCCAAGAAGCTCTCGAGATTTCGACACGAGATTGTTCAGGTATCACAATTACGACATCATATTTGCTTTGATTATAATCAAAGTTACCAGAAACGTAACAACTTCCTACAAGTGTAACAACAACAATACAAGTTACCATGCATCTATCTACTAGTATCTACCTCCAGAACTGCCTATCGATGTTTAGAATGATCGCGAGAAGCAATGCTGTATTGTCAGCTTACTACTTGCTAGGAACTATCAGGCTAACGATGGTATTTATGTCCGAATCTGCTAATTAGCTTGATCTGTCCACAGCCGATTGAGTAAGCAATTATTTCACTACCTACATAGCTCTGTAAGCGGTCGACGTTCAACTGAGATGACATAATCGTTAAAGGCCTTAGATTCACTCACGTGGAACAAGGGCCATTATTCTCGCTTCAATCATTTCTATTTCCATTACACAAGAGTGGCACTTAGCCTTACGTCACTCACGTATCACGTGACATACGTGACAGTTAGCCCCGCCCATTTTTTCATGTCAATTACCACCCCGCAGGGCCCATTGATTATGGTTAATTCCGTTACGTCACTGCAGTGTTCCTATAAGAGGCCTACACATTAAAACACGTGTGTTAATGGCCGATTATTTCAATTTAACAAATCCCATATTTCAGCACACGGAAATGAGCTTAGCCTTTCATCCGAGCAATTGAAAGCGCAGAGATGCATTAATTTTTCGGAATGTTTTTGCAACATCTAATGGAAACTTGCAAGAGAGGCCGTAACGAGAAACAATGGTACATGAGATCGCGATTTACGCAGTAATTGCAAATCTATATGTTGAAAGAAAGTTTTATTGCAACCATACAGTGCAGTAGAGCGAACTAAGGGAAGACCACAATACGATTGTTTTCTTTCGAGTTCAGCTGACGGCCGAGCGGACAAGGGGTTCAGTTAGCTCTGTCCAGAATGTCTCTGATGTTTACACAGTTGCCTGCCCAACCGCCGGCTAACCAACCAGGTGCCTATTTACTTGAGTTTTCGCGCCGCGAGAAAACTTGACGAGTATTTGAACATGGCTTACGTGCGAAATTGAAAGATTACAACCCGTCCCACGAAGCCCCGCGACAAGGCAGTGTGAAAGAGTTTGAAGTCCGCGAGTACAAAGTTGGCTGAAAACCCCAAGTAAAATGTCACAGTTTTCGCGCATGCGTGTGAATCCCAAGACCCATGAAAAGCGATGGCTCGGATACGTTGAACGAAATCGCGTTAACTCTCGTCTCGCTGCGAAGAGATTAAGAATCGAATGTGTAAGCATTTGTGTAAACGGGCCACTTACAAAAATAATATCGACTTTGCCGTTATGTAAGGGGTAATTTGGAATGTGACGTAAACAGACGTTACCGTATGAATTCACGTTTGCTTGCAATAAGAACATGCAATATTTTTCTCATGTTTGATTTAATATACAAACAGCATATTATTTTCAAATGTTCCGTTACCACATCGAAGCAAAGGCAACTGGCCAAGTTTACTGCGACATGTCAAATGGTTGATTAAAAAAATAGCCCCTCCCTTTACGGTGCCTAACTTCTAGGTATTTACAGACGTTAACGAATACCCACGTACACACCCTATCATTCACACTGTTTATGTAACGATGACACAAGATTGCTGATTAACTTTTAACGAACACAATCTCACTCCTGGAACATTTCTTCACCCTTGTAATGGAATCAGACGATCATTATGTCGGCGGAAGATAAGAAATATCGGTATGGGAGTAGGGACCTCGCCTCCCCGAGTTGGGGGTCAAGTCTGTATCATCAATTCAAGGTAATACCACCTCAGTTATCTCCCTCTCGTCTCAAATTAGGCACAAGCGTCTGACATTCCAGCATCATCTCGACCAGGCATGTCTCCGTCCTACACGTGAGTCTCCGTCGAGAACTCCACGGAGATCAACACAACTCAGCCACGAACGTGAAGAATAAAACATTTTTAATATTCCATATATCTCCATTGCGCCACAACGCTCACACGTCCGTGCAGCGAGTTAATGCGAACTGCAAACATACCGAAAGGTCAATGTGTAAAATCGGTATCCCTCTTTTGTCAAATTATCGGAGCCATCAGCGGAGCCATTTCAGAAAGGATGGATATAAATCATATCGGTCCCATGCAACGCCGTTGGTTGAAGGCTTCCCAGGTTGTAACAAGACCTACGATGCCGTGTTATGTCGTATCATATTGGGAGATGCCTGGCATTAGCTCTCAGATGAAGGCCGATATCGCAATCTCTGGATCCAATGCTTAGGTGATGCCTCGCTTGCAAGCGTTCTTTCAGGGAGGGCAGAAGGAGGGCTGGGGTTTGTGGCAAACACGCAGTTCCAGCGTAAAAGCAGTAGATAAAGGCGGGAAATAGCATGTGCTATCTTGTTTGTTTATGCTTCATTAACACTTTCACTTCGTCCGTGTTTACAGTGACCCTGCACTTTATCTTTATGAAGACCTGCAATGCTACGTTACCTTTCTAATCATGATCAAACGTGACAAACAGATCTCGACCAAGTTCATACAGAATATGTGTACATCGTTGTCTTCAATGGTGTAGTCCAAGTGAATGACAGGACACTGTCATTGTTCTTAATCATGGCAAAATGCATTTGATTTCAATTACGTTAGATACGAACTAGTTAAGTCTTAGTAAAGGCCAAATTAAAGTACATGCAGTTTCGGGAGTAGTTTCTGGTAACTTGTTGGGTGTGTATACATATATTTCTTCACTTCCTCTCTTACCATCGGTATCTCCTCGCTCTACATTCATCCTCTCTATCCCTCTCCCGCTCTCTCTACCTTCATTATATCGCCCTCTCCTCTCTCTCTCCCCCCTTTCCCTCTCCTCTCTATCTACAGCTTTCCCTCTCCTTCTGCCCCCTCTCTATCTCACTATCTTTGACACTCTCTCTCTCTCTCTATCTATCCGTCTATCTTCCTCTCTCTCTCTCCCTCTCCCTCCATCCCAGTCTCATCCTCCCCTTCACCTCCCCACGCTTGTCTCCTTCTATCGGGTGGCCAAAAAAACACGTCCCGAACTTTAAGGGTTAATATATTTGTAATTAAACATGCTATTACTATTACTATCCTGAAAGTATCATGTCCCTATGTCGTATACTTTTTCTATAGTCGGGTAAATAAAAACAGAAGTAAAAAACTGCAATGGCAGAGTCCAATAAGCGGCATATCGAGTTACCTTGAATTTGGGTAATACATTTGTAACTAACCATTATA
>JAUTBR010044450.1:0-11992 GCA_032361205.1 Pseudorimula midatlantica
TTTGACAAAAAGTACATAAATGACACTTTGGGTAAGAAATAGGATACTAACCTCGCTTCCATTTCGTATCAGATGTACGACCTCGTGCCATAATTTTGGTTTTGACCTCGCCAAGGCTCTTTCAAAACCAAAATTATGTCACTCGGGCATACATCTGATACGAAATGGTAGTTCGGTTAGTATCCTATAATTACTATATACGTGTAGCAGGCTAGATAGCCATCAGATACGGGAAATGAGTGCATATTAATCCATTGGACAGCGTAATAGTGTAGTGTTATGAGCAAGCTTTCGAGAATGGATTTAGCGCAATATAAATACGCACTTTATTACTATTATAATACTCATATCGCATGTTCACCAGGATTCAACCGTGTGTACTCTTCTCATTCCAAAGTTTGGTATTTCACTGTCATTTTTCCTAAATTGAATTTGCTCCAATGTCAAAACATTACATTGGGCTGTCAGTCTAAATAGTTGACGATATTAAATTGTTAACTATACTAATCAGTCGTAATCAGTCGTAATCCATGAATGTTGCTGCGTGAAATGAAAGTTTAATGTTTTTTGTTTGTTTGTTTATTTCTATTTAAAACACGATAATGAGTACAATGTTGCCACAATTGAAAATATGCTTGGATCTCCTCAGCCGACCATGTATTTCAGATGGGTAAGTAGGTAGGAGGAATATTATTTTTCTTGCCAAAAAGAAAGTATATATATTGGACACAATGCTCTAGAAGTATTGGCTGGAAGCATCATTTATAGGACAAATGTCACTGTGGCTGTGTTCTCACCACTTCAAAGGTACTGAGGGGGACACAATCTGTGCATGCTCTAGAAGTATTGGTTGGAAGCATCATTTATAGGACAAACGTCACTGTGGATGTGTTCTCACCACTTCAAGGGTACTGAGGGCGAAACAAAGCTGGGCACCGTAGTATAAAACCATGACTAAAAACTCTACAGACACACCTTTCAATGAAACAGTATCAACAACAATGAGATAATCCGACACGATGAAAAGTATCGCACCCATCAACCCCCACAGGGATGGAATGGACTGTTCCTTTTCGTATCTACACGCCGCCATTCCACCGACGGTCATTATCAGTCCGAAGTACACACAGAGAAGCAATGTCGACAACAACGAGTCAAGATGCTCATGGAAGCCAAGAACTATGCCCACGAACAGGCTCGCGAACACAAACACGGACTTCCGGTAGCGGGCATCCTGTTTCGCATTAAGCCCCACGACGTACATGGACTGCGCCAGGATGAAGGCGACCACTCCTAGATGAAGGCAGGATGACCGGAACAACATGAAGACGTCACCGACACTGGAAAGAAGCAGGCCCAGCATCACGCATGGAACATACGGGTCCTCAGTCCCGTCTGGGTGTAGTCGTCGAATGTAGATGTAGGTTGCCAGACACCATATTGGAACTGCTTTAAAAATGGCGGCTAAAATGGATTCTTCCGGCAGGCAGGCGATTGGTTGGAAAAAGATGAAGAAGAAAGCTGCTGTGATGTAGAAGGGGAAGAGGTGCCAGTCTTTCGCATGGGCGATCATTTCCCTGAAATGAAATATTAGAATGTGTTTTAAATAGGATTTAATTATACATACGTTCAACAAAAGCTAATGTAGGCCATTCTAATTAATATCAGGCCCAGAGATTATGACACTTACTTGATTACAATCTACATGCTCAACTAAAAGGTTTTGTTTTTACAAATACCCATATCAGGAAATCGTACTCAACATGTTTCATAGTCTCATGATTATGCGATTAAGGTGGATTAAACTATAGCGACGTCGGGCTTCGCTGGCAAAAGTTGGCAAAAGGTGATGATAGTTGATGAAAGTTGGTAGGCCCTAATAGTTTGCGAACGTTGGCAAACGTGGTGCTCGCTAATTTGGCCGACGTAATTTGCGAATGTAATTTGGCCGACGTTTGTGGTCATTTCTCTGACTTTCCAAACGCTAGCTTACGCTGGCCCAAACGCTGTACATTACGTCATTTAGGCTAGCTCTATGGCGTCGTGGTAACTAACGCTAATATATCTATTGTGACTCGTGTAGACAACGACAGAAAGCCAGATAGTCGGACAAACGGGTGATCAGACAGGGCAGGCAGATGAATGAACGGAATGGCAGACAGACAGACAGACAGACTAACAGACAGACATTTAGATAGATACCGGTATATTTTGCAGAGCTGTTCAAATGTCATGACTATCAAACGTTTCCGATCCGTTTTACAAACCGTCAACAGTCAGATCTAGTTGTGATGTCATTAACGTGTCAAAGAGCCTAGCTAGGACGTCATATGAATATATCGCTGATGAACTGGGTGGGCCCCCGTTCTACACAAGGAAACGCAACTATGTCCTAGTATAATTTCCTCCGGGGAAGGCTGGAACTCCGAGCTGCGCATGTCTCCGTTAGCGGAGTTAGGTCACGTGGCACATGGGTGTCAAATTCTATTTTTAGACGTATCCGGTTTAACGATTCTGATGATAACCTAGTCCCGAATATAGTCGTCCATGGCACCATATGCATTCAGCTCATATTCCATATGAGCACTAGTAGTGTGATAATAGAGACGATGCAACTTTGTCTAGTGATAACCGTGAAGGTGACATGTGAGTGGATGTTGTTTTGCTTACGTTTGCCTACCGTACGTTGTTAACCGATCATGCGTGGACCATGCTGAACAACATGATTGATCATTGTATTAACATTTTCTCTGGAGTTGCAGTGAACCCAAGGCCTAGTACTCTTGTGTACCTATCACCGGAACTTTGGAAAACGCTGGGAAATTCTTGCAAATTCTAAAAATAGACCTGATCCACCTAGGCTTGCACATTAGTTAAGATTCTCGTAGTGCTACAATTTTATTTTATTTTATTATTTTTTATTTTCTTTTTCTTTATTTTTTTTTCTCTTTTTTTTCTTAGTGCTACAATCGTTCTGTGAAACAGGACACAGGAAATTCCCCACGATTTCGAAATTATATTTTCTACATTTAAACCCAAGCTAGCCTAATTATCATAGACTAGCCTATATATACCTGTCTTGGACCACATCATAGATTAGCCTATCTAATCCTGTCTTGGGCCAGGTTGTTGTGAAAAACTACACGACGACTTTGTGGAACATGTATTTTTAATGTAATCAGCATGCAGTACGGCTACGGTATAGTCTTCGTCGCAAATGGGTGAAAGATTCCCGCAGCGACGTTAAATTCCATATTCACTCACTCACGGTATAGTTTGATATAGGCCTATTAGATAACAACGCACGCTAGTACACGAGTAGTTCATATCGATAATACATTAATACGACTTACCTTTGAGATATCATGTCTGAACGCATATCATACCACCTATAACTGACTATACTATCTGTTATCGGACTGTGAGAACTATGTTTAGAATGAATAGTAGTAAGTTAGGCTACTTCTCATTGACCTTCGGTTGACATCGTTGGTCACACAAGCAACCTACTAACAATGCTATGTGTATATGTTAACAGTAATGTGTCGCATATGGCTTGTTTACAAACAGATTAACCACTGCTCTAGTATCGGTTAATACGCATACAGCCGCCAACTATTATAGATACGCAGAGCCATTGTAGAATTTAGGCCTACGTCATGCTAACAATGTTGATCCAAACCATAATCCAAGTAAACAGTATAACAGTGTCAATCCAAACTACCAAGTAAATAGTAGTAGGCCTACTTATGACAATAGTAGACAGCGCTGTCGAGACATATAGGGTTATGCATTTCAGGCTTGCTGACATGATACACACTTTTAGGAGCATACTTGGAATGTGGAAAGGTCTTTTCCGATCTAAATTTGAGTATGATATTCATATTAATTCATAAACCTTGCTCTAAATTCATAGATTAATTTAATTTAAATAGGGTTTTATGGTAAATTGATATTGTTTTATCTTTCAGTATGCAATACAATGTATATAGTTAATATAGAGTATGATATTCATATTAATTCATAAACCTTGCTCTAAATTCATAGATTAATTTAATTTAAATAGGGTTTTATGGTAAATTGATATTGTTTTATCTTTCAGTATGCAATACAATGTATATAGTTAAGTATCCGACTATCGGTGTCCCATAACTTCGTTATATATACATGTATATAATGGAGAGCTAATGTTTCGTTATAAACCGTGCTAAATGGACCGCAAGGAATTACTTTTTTTATTGCAACAATATATAAATAAGTAGGCTATACTTCCGCAAATAGTAGCCTATATCAAAGTTAATCACATTTATGAAAATTGCCATACATTTCCCGACCTAACACTCGGCCGATACGCATGGCTTATCTAATGTGACATATGACAGTACTATCCATCACATTAATAATTAACATTATGAGTTTCCATGGCGACGATAGTCCCTCGACACATGGTAAAAGTATGCGGTTCCTGGTTATGTTAATTGCGTGGGAATAAACAATCAGCACATGCGCACGCACCGCCTACTAACTAACGTACAGCATTAGGCCTATTGTACAAGTGGATCGATATAGTCGAAGACAGGCCATCAGCTGACCCATGCCGGTATGTTATATACATTTCAATGTCCAGTTCCCTTGCTCACTTGCTGTTCGTAATTGCAGTGTAATAGTGCATTATGGGCCTACGTCGGGATGTAAATATGCAAGGTGTGCAACTATTCACAACACCTGTAAATATAGGCAGACGTCGTGCATATAGCCTGTATTGAACGACGATCGTAACACCGCAGTGAATGTTTAGGTGCTTATATGTATTGGTGTGAATATGACTAATGCAGCTGTCTTTACCCTAGCGTGTTGATCTATGTTTAGGCTTTACACTTCACCCTCGTGGTGGTTTAGCAACTGTCTTGCGACCTTTCCTCGGACGTCTCCAATCAAGCCACAGGGGACGTAACTCCTGTTTCCCTACCAGAATGAGCGCCTGTAAAGAAACGGTCTCAAAGTCCGGGTTGGTATACATGTACTATATGATTATCGTTCTGTGTACTCTTGACGTTGTGCAATCGTTTATCTGCTATAGGCTAGTGTGCTCCTGTGCATAATGTAGTCTGGGTGCTGTCATATATGCATGGCGTGCTGATTTGCTACATAATGTGAGTGATTATTACTAGTAACTAGATCTAGGAATAGGCGTATTTATATGTATTTGTCAACATATTCTACTTGACAATGCTTTTTACTTGTGTATGTGTTTTATGTGTGTGTATGTGTGTGTTGTGTGTGTGTGTGTGTGTTGTGTGTGTGTTTGTGTGTGTGTGTGTGAATGTGTGTGTGTGTATGTGTGTGTGTGTGTGTGTGTGTGTGTGTGTGTGTGTGTGTGTGTGTGTGACTTTGCATGATGTGTGCACGTGAATACAGAACCCCATCTCTTTCACTACATAATAGGCTACACATATTAAGTGCATGCAATTATCACTAAATGTATTTATAGTCCGTGACAACACACTTCAAAGAACGAGTTCTCGTCTAGATGTTATCCTGGTCCTAAATAATGTACTAGTGTGCTACATCAGCTGTCCATAGTTTATGTAATTAGTGATTCATATACACGCAAGCTCACACAATAATGCATCAGAGGTGCGTTCAAGATAGAATACAAGTATTGTGGTGTAGTGTATTGCATGTATTCTATCTTGAACGGGTTAGTAGGAAAATGACAGGAAATCGATTTGAGCATGCGTCCAATCCGTTCCCTTCATGCTTTGCGTTTTCCTACAAAACACTACGGCCTCCAGACCCATAGTGAAAAGTATTAATACGTATTGCTACACGTGCTGGCTGAATGGCTTCTGTAACAATACATAGCAATACGTATCGATATGTATTGTATCTTGAACGCACATATGGTGTTTCTGCAATATTGTACAGTTATCTCCTCATTGTTTTCACAGCAACCTGTTGTTGCCCGATGGCGTCCCAGCAGATAGACAGCGAGCCAAGTTCTTCGTGAAAGTGTACAGAGCTGAGGGTCTGCCGAAGATGAACACCGGAATCATGGCTAACGTCAAGAAAGCCTTCACGGGAGAAAGCAAAGATCTCGTGGACCCCTATGTGGAGGTCTGCTTTGCTGGACACAAGGTGATTACTTCCCTTTGCATGTTCATATATAATGGGCTGCAAACCTAGCTTATTTCGGCAAAAGAAACGCCAATATAATATTAGCCTGCTTGGAGTTGCGAATATGTGCAGAATAAGCGTGTGAGTGTCAAAGGTGAAAGTGTGTGATCAAATCTCTGAACTGGCGTATTAGTAATTCAGTAACGGATCATAGCAGTCAGTAGGAAGTATTTGACGTAAAAAGCATATTTTCCCAAATTTTAGGGTCGGACCTCGGTCAAGAAAGGATCGTATGAGCCAGTTTGGAACGAGCAGATTGTCTTCACTGAGATGTTTCCACCGCTGTGTCGACGCATCCGGATACAACTCCGTGATGGCGACAGCGTCAACGATGACATCATCGGCACCCATTTCATCGACCTTGCCCATATATCCAATGAAGGCGAAAAGGGTGAGTTGGAAAATATGGACCTGAAAATATGGGATTATTAAAAGAAACCTAATTTAAAACAGTGGACAGAATGTTTATATATTTCTTTTAACGAAATGTTTTAATTTTGAAGACAGAAACAGAAAATGATATTAATTACAAATATGCCACAAATATACCACATAATATATAATTAACATCAGTAAATACAATATTTTCAAAACAGGTTTCTTGCCCACTTTCGGCCCCTGCTGGATTAATCTGTACGGATCAATGCGATACTACCAGCTCCTGATGTCGCAAGCACACCTCAACGACGGACTAGGGGAGGGCGTGTCATTCAGGGGGAGACTACTCATAGCAATAAAGATGGAGATTCTCGAGAGCATGGAGAGCGGGCCTGCCACAGTGGACATGGAAAACGCGCTGCCAATATCAGAGGTGACACTTTAACTTTTACAGTCACATCCTGAAGTTTTTATAGTAAACCAATTCCAAATAATCTACAATAAATGATAATAATCCCACAGACAACAACAGTTCTACAAATGTTAATACTTATCTAATATGCTATGTTTTATATTTCCCAGAATGCAGCAGGCCGCCCTGAGGAGTACTTCCTGTATGGATGCTTTCTCGAGGCCTCGATGATAGAGAGGAAGTCTGGTGATAAACCTGTACATTTTGAAGTCAGCATTGGTACGTCCTGAATTAAGCAATAATTTACTTATCCATGTTACCTCGATGATTGCAATACTATACTAATATACAGAGAAAGAATTGCATAATTGGCGATCTGAGGGACTATTCTTGAACATTCTTACAATGTTCTTAGCCTAAGAACATGCATAACATTTTCATTACTCTATTATTCGAATCTTGGAGATTGTGATACAATCGTAAGAATGTTTCGAGAATAGGCCCCAGGATATCATTTCTCGAAGCTCTCATATCTACTACAAGACCATAAGAACTCGCATGGTGATCTCTTAATGCATGGTGATCATGCACTTATGAGAGCACTATGGTCTCATAGTGGATATGAGAGCTTCAAGAAACTATACCCAGGAACATTGTTGTTGTACGAGGTGCATGTAAAACTCTTTGGCCAGCAGTTCATTGCAGCACAGCCTTCTCAATCTCCCCACAGGCAACGCTGGAAATGTTCTGGACGGCTTCAACCCTCCCAGCCGGAACAGCCGGAGCAGCAGCGACAGCGACGAACCGGAACAGGACTCGGAATCCGAGGAGGAGCGGTCCCGCATGGAGATCCCGAAGTGGCAGAGCATCACCCCCGGGACGAAGCCCGTGACCCGCGACAAGTGCTACTACCACCTGCCATACTATGAGGACAAGCCCTGTGTGTACATCAAGGAGCTGTTTGAGGACCACCGGCGCAGGATGTACAACTCTAACATCATTGAGAAGGTTGTCGAGAAGCTGGTGAGTTGGAAGTAGTCACATCAGCTGCTGCCTGTTGATCCTTTTCAGCACCATGACACAAGGGGCAAGTGATAGTGTAGCGTGAGAAAATCAGCTTCTGCCTGTTGATCCTTCTCAGCATCATGACACATTGTCAAGGGGAAAGTAGTAGCACAGTGGTATGTATGATGTCAGACTTTGTCTTGTATTAACCCTCTCCCTGCTGGATTAGGCACAGGTACAGCCATTTGGATGTCTCCGGTTGCCTTCAGCATGGAGAGGGTTAAAGATTTATTTCAATGGTAAGGTGTCAAGACTTTGGAGCTGGATGCTCTTGCTCTTTCTTAGATTAACCATCTGCCTGTTGGATTAGGCACAGGTATAGTATCTTGTTATGCAGTCTGATCCTCAAATTTTCCGACTTTCCTCTAGGAATGTGGGCTACAGGAGGTCCAGGAGATGATCAGATCGGAGACTCCGTTCCCGGAGAGGCGACTCCGCGGGGTGTTCGAGGAGCTCGGACAGGGATGTTCCAAGTTTGTGTCGCTGGTCAAAGGAACGGCTGGAGGGTCAGCGGCCAAGACAAAGCTGGACAAGGAGCGACACAAGCTGCTGGTCAGAGAAATGGTGGGTATACTGTACAGCATGGAATCTATTGATTACAGTTCTGATGGTTACAGTTATGGGTACATTTTCCATTGTAATGCTATTGATTACATTAAAATACAATAATTAATAAGATTGTTGGTGCTTAGAATACTACAGTAGATTTCTTTTTAAACTGTAAAATACTAGTCCTTGACAAGTTTTAAAGTAAGGAAGGTCCTACCTAATGAGCTACAATGAAATTTTACAAGGACTCTGAAATGTTCAATTGACTAGCAAATAGTAATAGCAAAGACTTTGAAGAAGTAATTTTTCTGAAATAATGTATTGATTGCCAGCAACATCTTTGGGAAAGACTTTGAAGGATCTGAGTAAATCTTCTCTGGAACTGTCCGTCTTCTATTGTAGGACCAACTCTCAACTCTGGCCAGAACGATGAAGGCGACCGTCACCAAGAACAACATGCGTGAGAAACTCCGCAGTGGAAACCAGTATCTCAACCGACTGAAAGATCTCATGAACGAGGTAAAGAAACCTACGGGCAAATCCTTTTTCAACTGATTCTGGAAGTTTTTGCTGGAATATCTATGTCTGTCTGTCCATCTGTAGTCTGGCAAGGAGACCATAATGGTACTCGCACAGATACAGCCATTGGCTAGTGTTGTACAACAGTCTTCTAACGCCAACATGACACACAGAACAGTAGAACAACAATACATATTTGCCTCACATAGTTTCTGTAAAAATACTTCTGCGAATGTTTCATTGGTTGCCCATGGCTGCACAGAATATCAGAACAGCAACACAAAAAAATGGTAGTTTCTTGGTCATACATGTAGTTGGCTTGCAGTAAAGGTTTCTTTCGTTGGCCATTGATGCACAGAATATCAGAACAGCAACACAGAAAACTGTTAGTTCTTAATCATACATGTACTTGGCTTGTAGTAAAAGTTTCTTGATTGCCCATTGATGCACAAAATATCAGAACAACAACACAGACAACTGTTAGCTTCTTGATCCTACTTGGAGTAAAATGTTTGTATTATTGATTGTCCAACGAATATGATGCCATGCATTGCGCTTCTGGTATTGCTTAGCTTGCAGTAAAGGTTTGTATGATTATCCCAAGAATATCCATTCATCCACTGTGCTTCTGGTGTTGCTGCAGCCACAGCATGCAGTCCCGGATGTGTTGGTGTGGATGGTGGCCGGACAGAAACGCGTGGCCTACCATAGGGTGATGTCCCGAGATCTCGTGTACTCCATCGTGGACGAGGAACGAGGCAAGTTCTGTGGCAAGGTGCAGACGATGCTGCTCAGGGTAAGTGTAGGACTACAACCGAAGTGACTCACTGGTGAAACTGGCCAGTGATCTATGATACAGTATAGTGCTTCCTTTGTAGAAGTCAGATAGGGATGTATTAACATTCATGATAGATATTTCAGGTAAAAGGGTCAATGACATTATTCTCGATATTCACTTGACAAGCATTTGCCTGGTTTTTTTAAATGATATTCTTCATATTTTAGAATTCAGATTTGTGGTTTAAATTAGGTTGGGGGTTGGTTAGATATGAGTTGGGATGTCTTCTTGCATAAAGGATTCACGCAGTGATGTAAAACTCCATATTCACTCATTGCATGGGACATGTGTGTGCAGCATTATATCTATTCATAAAAGAAGTATGGACAAGCTTAATAACCTTGTGGCCTGTACCTGCAGCCACAAGCCAGATGGACTGTTAGGAGATGTTGCTATGTTAGGAAGCATCTATCTGTTCTTGGGACTACAACATGGTCAATGGACAATGCTTACTAACATGTTGATGACACTGCGACATTGTCTCTGCAGCTGCCAGGCAAGAAGGCTGTGGGTCAGGCCGGCTGGAACATCCAGGCCAAGCTTCAGCTGTACCTGTGGCTGGGACTCACCAAGCACAAGAAGGACTACCTGAAGGGGCTGCCTGGAGGCTACGAGGAGACCAAGCCACTCAAGCTGTCATGCAAGCCTCAGGGATACCCGCCTCCCTTCATTCACTACACACGTAAGTCTGTAACACATGGAGGTAATATTCTAAACCCAAACTCAAACCAGAAACCCTACGGATGTCAGTCCCCTGATTGCAAGCCTCAGGGATACCCGCCTCCCTTCATCCACTACACACGTAAGTCTGTAACACATGGAGGTAATATTCTAAACCCCAACTCAAACCAGAAAACCTACGGAATTCAGTCCACTGATTGCTGCCCAGTTCAAAGAAGCATCCAAGACCACAGTATTGTTAACAGGGAACTATGGGGATCATTAGCTTCTCCAAATGATTGTCTCTACATCAGTGGTCTCATTTCTGCTGTTTCAGAGAAGCAATCGTTCCAGCTGAGGTGTCACATGTACCAGGCAAGACAGCTGATTGGCTCCGATGCCTCCGGGCTGTCGGATCCCTACGCCCGCATAGCTTTCGCCGACCAGAGCTCGTGCACACAAGTGATCGAGGAGACTCTGAGCCCGACCTGGGACGAGATGCTGATCATAAAGGAAGTGGAGGTGTATGGCCTGATGGAGGAGATTGTCAACGACCCGCCCACCATCATCGTGGAGATCTTTGACCAGGACAAAGTGGTAAGCATAGAACACTGTGTTGGAATCTTGGAGAAACTGGATTTTTTTAATGCCAGTTTTTCTAATTGTTCACATGCTGATGTGGAATTTAACCTCCTTTATTAAGATAATACCTCAAGTGTGAGGTGTTTTTATCATGGTATAATAATAGGTTGTTCAGATAGTAGCATCAGGTAGTGATGTCACGTCTTTCTTCTTCTTATTACTCAATAACCTAGAGTCAGAGGAAGGTAAAGGTGAAATAGAGACTTAGTTGTGCTCCTTTCTAGCTGTTCTGTCTCAATTTTCTGTCCAAGACATGCGCAGTTACAAAAGATCAACACTGCACAGTGTAACTGCGCATGTCTCGGACAGAAAGTACAGACAGAACAGCTAGAAAGGCGCACTACCTAAACATCACTACCTGAAGGATATACTATCACCTGAACAACTTATTCTTTAATATGTTTTCTAACACTAAGTGAGTGTATGTCTTCAAGTATTGTTCAAAATGTAGAAACTGTACAAGTTTTCAAATCACTCTGTAGTGTGTATTTCCCTATTTCAGCTTAGATAATGGGTATTTTGTGTAATTAATAATAATGTTATATTCTGTGATTTTTATTATTATTGTTGTTATTTATTAATATCATTATCATGTTATATACTGAGCGACAAAAGAAACGCGAGTAAATTCAAATGTTATGTACATGTTTACCCAAGTAAAATTTATATTGTGTGATATAAATTGATAAATAGGCATCCTTTTTTTACGTTTATGTTCGACTAAATTCACAATTACGCAACAATTTGATGTT
>JAUTBR010044561.1:0-11986 GCA_032361205.1 Pseudorimula midatlantica
CGCGTGAAGGGCTGCAATTGAGTCCCACCGGGAACAGTTCCTGCAACAGATTCTGCCTTGATGACCAACACAAATATAAAGGAATTGTCCATAGCTGTGCAAGAAAACTTCAAGGGAGTTCTTGTATATATTCGATGATGATTATTTTGATATCTATGAATAATTATGCGTTCTTCTCAACATGAGCTATTGGAATATTCCTGTCGTGTACTTTCCTGTGCGGAATAACTATACAATAACTAACTTCATCGTGACAATGCCAATGGAGTAATCTAAGATTGCAGTGATATTAAACTTAAACTGAGTGACGCCCTGTCCTACAGGAGCGCCTAGGTGTGTAGGTGTTACCTGCCGCCCAGGAGTGTTCAGTTACAGGGGACTGGTCATCTGCGAAGTGCCAGGATACGTGGACCGAGGACCAGTGAGGGAGAAAGATGCCATGAGTAGTGACGTGGTCGCTGGTCTCGCCACCAGTACTTCCAGAATAGCGGACTCTCTGAAGCATCACCTTGTCCACCACCATCTCCATCTTCCTGGACGTCGTGGAGATGATCAAATCTGCATCTGCGTCTCTAGCCGTCACGTGGAATGTATACGTGTACCACAGTATGAAAGAATGTTCTTCAACGTTGCAGGTGCCCTTGCACATCTTTGGTTCTAGAGTGAATGTGAACACTTCCGCTCCGAGAGCCACCTTTCCTTCCACGGCCTGGTGGCCTAAGCTGGAACCTTCTGGGTATCCAACGTGGATAGATAGCGCGTATTTATCACCTGCTGTTAAACCGGATATGCTCTGCTGAATGGTTCCACTGAGTGATATATGAGAGGTTCCGTGCTTGGAATTTGGGGCGTTGGGCGTCATCAGCTTCACACACGGGTTTGGTCCTAGTTGCCAAGATGTTGGCACGACGTGGTTACAGCTGACGTCGGATGCCGAAGATGTTCCAGTCTCCTCTTCAAAGGATGGGTTGAGTACAAGGTTGTTCCCAAGATAAGCGGTGTCCATGATTATCGGCGCTGATGTGTCGATTGTGTTTCCATCAGAAACAGCAACTTTGGACTGATGGCCGACAACATCCATTGCGTACACCTTTGTCCAAATCTTTGTACCTGTACACAAGAATCTGAGATAAATCTCTGTACCTGTACACAAGAATCTGAAATAAATCTCTGTACCTGTACACAAGAATCTGAGATAAATATCTGTACCTGTACACAAGAATCTGAGATAAATCTCTCTTTCTGTATACAAGAATCTAATGCAAACAAACAGCGGAAATCATAATGGGACTGCAGATGCCAATTAGTAGATTACTTTACATTTCGCTCTCAATAGAATTTAGTAATTTTTAAGTTGTGCGTGAACGTGTCTAATATATGACCTATCACATTACTAAGTACTAGTATATTAAATGTACATATCTGTAATTATACTTTACAAAATAAATAGTAAAGAATTAAATATATTCATCTGTTTCTGTAGTACTACTACTGGAAATTACGAATATTACGTTTACCATCAGAAAGTGCTGAAGCAAGAGTAGTGTTTGCTGCCGTATGGAGTCCTACGTTTTCCCAGTCCATGAGATCACAGTCTGTCGTGTCATCCTTCGAACTGACACACCACAAATACGCCACAATGCTGGAGTCAGTGTCCGAGAACCCGAACCAAAAGGCTGACACTTCGGTGGCCGAGGCCTGGTAGTCGATGTCGTGCAGTCCTGAACAAGTAGAGAGATACGTGCATTTAATACAGGTGCTGAACAAGTTTAGGAATAAATCTATCTTCTTTGTAACATGACACATATACCAGTTCATGGGAGGTAACTGTATTCTTACTGAACATTAACCAGTTGTTTGCCCTAAACGCTGCATCATACTGTTACATGATGGAGCAATTTCCTTCAGTCTCATCTGCCGAATATGTTGACGTAGTTATCAAACCGTTGTTCAGGTATATAACATATATAATACTATCGTCCTGGAACAAGGGGTCACAAAACCAACCAACCACACACACACACACACGCCCGCGCGCGCGCGCACACACACACACACACCTTTACGCACATACTCACTCACACACACACACTTTTACGCATACACTCACTCACGCACACAACCACACAACCACAACCACACACACACACACACACACACACACACACACACACACACACACACACTTAGCTTAGTATTTCAAATCAACCATGTACCCTAAACCATTCACTTTAGATGATATAAATGAGCAGTTCTGACCGTCGCCGTCGTGTAAGTAGCCGGAGAATGGCGCCGTGGTGTCGGTCTGTATCCCATCCGAGTACACCCAGCCCACCAGGCCGGCGTGGTCGTATGCTATGACGCTGGAGTAGTACACCGTGGAGGGCGTCATCCCCACCCCAGACCACGTGTACCGGGGGGAGGTCAGGTCAGGGGAGGTGTGCAGACTGTGACCTGGAGGTGGGTGAGACAATCATCAAAGACATTTGAGGGAATTTCGATGCTTAGTCAAGACCAATGCTTTTGAAATCATAATAATTATTGCATATAATAGACATGCCTGTGCAAAATATATTGTTGTATACACCGAAAAGGAACCGTATACATGTACATATTAATATTCTTAAGATTATATTTGTAGAAGGATTGCTCAAATACCATCCTTGCACCATAACGATTCATCGGAAGTGAGATAGGACCGGACGTGAGATAGGACCGGAAGTAAGTAGACTTTTGGTGCGAGGATGTCCAAATACAAGATATATTACATCTCCACGCTCAGACTAATTCACAATGCAGTGCAACCTCGTCTCACCTCCAGGCAAAGTACTGATGTACAATCTGTATTTCAGGATGCCACTGTGCCCGGAATTGAACTTTCCATCCCAGTTGACATGTATTGTGTCTTCGGACGTTTGGAAATCGACATCTCTAATGGCAGATGTCTTTTCGAGTTCTTTGACCTGCATAATAACACCCCAAGCTTACATACTGGAAACCTTCCTACCAACTTATTCTGATGCATGGCAACTACGACGGTGTAGTAAATAACTCCAGTGACCAACAGGCACTAAACCACAACAATGTAAGGTACTCGAAATGTACCATTCCGAACTTCCTGTTACGTCGGAGACCTGACAGTATCTACTTTCATTATGGGGTAATTAAGTTGAAAAACAGTGGACATTAAATACTTTATTTCATGAACATGTACAGTCAGACCCCGGTATACCGGACACTTCCGTTTTTATTAAAATCTGACCGGTAAGCGAAACAACCGGATCATCGGATCAATCATTCATTGATTTAAAGTGTATAGTAAGGAATCCGTATTGGTTACAAGTTGACCGGTAAGCGGAGGAACCGTTTTAACGGAGACCGTTATACCGGGGTCTGACTGTAGTACATACTTACAGCTTTTCCAAATTTATAATGGACAGTTGGCGGGGTGATGTCGATAATGACTCCATTACTCTTAAATATCTTGTACGTATCATTTGCATACCAAGCCCGTACGAAAACACTGTATGTATGACCTGCCACCAGTCTTTTGTCTGTCAAAACATCCATTACACGTGTCAGAGCTATTTGGATTTAATATAATTTGTATATCCACAGTATCTTGTCTATTGCTCTTAAAATTGGAATCATCAGTTATCATGACCAATCATCTCACAAGTTCCGTTAACGTTCTGAACATACTAATGAATCCTACTAACAGAATCGTAATAGTAGAATCGTAATAATAGAATGGAACCCCAAACCAAAAAAAACACCAAATAACACAAAACTTAATCACACAAAAAAGAATAAATAAGAAAGAAACAAAAACAAACCAAACAACAGTACCTTTCTGGAGAACTATGACAGCAGAGGTGAACGTTCCCGCATCGTACCACACTCGATCGAACGCAACATTGTAAACTCCACTGGGATCTGAGGATTCGCTTCGTCCAACGCTATAATCATATCTAGAATACAAAACAAGTAATAAACTATCAAACATGTATAGATGGATGCACGAGAATTATGAAATAGAGCAACTTTTATATACCTTAACTGATCTTTTTTCCTCGCCTGTTCGAAAACGAACAAATTAAAACAGGCATGTTTCGTACGTTGGGAATACCGGTACATTTAATGAAACATGCCAATTAATGTTTCTGCCAACGTCCAATAAAGACTTGTGAAGCTGTGAATGATGTACCAGAAGTCATGCCCACTAGACAAAGGCAATACGCGTGTATGAAGTTTACCTTAGTATTGGCGGCCCAGGTGTCGTCACAGACCAGGTGGCTGCTAGGTATGTGTCAGAGGACGAGGCATCGACGTCAACAGCCGACGCCAGAATCCTCAGATCTGTGACGTCAATTACGCTGATTACTGTGGCGTCTGAGGAAGAAATATTTCAGTAGTTACCATGTATCACTAACAAACTATAATCACAACAATTGACATACATACAGATAATCATATATAGCAGCATGAATAACGAGTGTAGGGACATACATTCTTAAGGATATGCATTATTATATATCCGATCTGATTCATGTAACAGACTTTTATGATACACAAAATAGAAGATATTTTGCTTAATGGTAACGGATATCCACATTTAATTACCTATAGATATAACTCCTTAGTCAGTGACAGTACCCGGCCATCAGCCAATCCTAATACATCTACACTTAAAAGTGGGCCTAATTAACTCGATTATACAAGTTTGACATGATGGTAGAACAATAGCTTAGCGAGGTAAATAAAGGTCAGGTTACTTTGTACTCAGGATTAAACTACATCTTGTAAACAAGCTCGTGGAATATATGCTAACAGGAATGTTCTGGATCTACGCCATCATACTAGTAATTAACTTTACCATTGGACTCTGAGCAACCAGCACTGGCTGAGCATGTCTTGTCTTGTTTCCCACAGACGCAATGTCCGTAACAGTTATAGGGTGAACAGCGTCTGACCAGTTCCAGTTGACCTCCTTGACCCAGGGTCAGCTCGGCGTGGAGAGGACTGCTCCGTAGCCCCACCTTAGAAAGCGTTAACAGACAATTCAGTTTTATGTTTATGTCAATGTGTGGAATGCTTACATTCACAAACATCATTCAGGTTTGATATGAAAAGATGGAGTCAGGTTTTGTGAAATATCTTATCTCTCTCCATGCTGGCGGTATCCTGAAATGCCCACAGAGAACAGTTTCTGTGTATGACTGTCACCAGGAAGAGGATTCAGTAAAGATGGCAAGAGTTATCTAGAATACAACACTGATTGCGTTTAAATGCGATATAAAATATAACCCGGTCAGACCAGACGTACCCCATTGACAGCCCACACAGCAACGAAGACGGAAGTCTGTGTCAACAAGCCCTTAGTGCTGACTGTGACTACTTGAACAATCCCTTCGTCTTGTCGATCTACTCCAGTGGTGTTGTGAAATGTCTTCGTATGCAGCTCACTCTGAAAGCAGGATAGACATACTTCATGAATGAGCATTGTGTCCAGCTCTCTATAGTTAACGTGCATGTTAAACAATAGGAACCTTTCAATAGTTCAATAGTTCCCCGTCTTAATTAGGTTCATTTTCGGAAATAACACCACTGTTGAAGGAAACAACGTTTCAATTAATTCCATAACAGTGCAAGATCTTTAACACCATTGCACCTTCTCTTCACAAAGGAATTAACGTTTCAGTTGGAGCGTTTAAGTGTAGAAGACATTAACGCCATACCTGTGCAAGATTTTAACACCATTGCACCTTCTCTTCACAAAGGAATTAACGTTTCAGTTGGAGTGTCTAAGCGTAGAAGACATTAACGCCATACCTGTGCAAGATCTGTAGCAAACGGCGCTGTGCCGACAGTGACCATGTAGTAGTGGATACCAGAATGGACGTCAGAGAAGCCCAGCCAAGCGAGAACCAGTGAGTTGTCTGTCCAGGTCATCCAACCCGACTGGTCTCTGGTCAGCCTGGCCGCGTGGTCAGTGTGTATTGCGAATGCTCCTGTAAAACAAATACCGAATGAAAAGAAGATGATGACTGTAGTGTTTATTGACGTCGAAGTGAATACGTATGTTATGTGAGCATACCTGGCAGAGGTTCCGATCCGTCCACCAAGATCTCCCCTGAGTGTGATGCCGTGCACAGCTCAGCCATATTGCAGGATATCACCTTCACCTTGTATCGACTACCATCGTGTAGTTCTAGTTTGGTAAAGGTAAATTCTCTCAGGAAACCCGGGATCTGAAACACCAGGGTAAAAAAAAGGTATGACCATGACATGAAGTAATTAGTTATACTCTAAGCGATTGTATGTGATCAGAATGTAGCGGTCTTCCACTACTCCCACTAGAACTAAAAACAAGGAAAGTAATAATAACCATCACTACAATAATAATAATAATAATAATTAGCGTTACCTGCATCAAAGATGAATCGATTTCGCCCAGTTGTCGAGAGTCTATGGATGTATACTGTTTTCCTATGAACGATTCTGCATCCTCCACTTCCCACGTGACTTTCAACGTCGTTCCACTAACGAGTGTCAGGTCACCCAATGACCCCTGACCCTCAAGGACAGGCGACATTCCTACGGCCGGTGCGGAGCTGTCTATTTCAAATCCATTCGAGCTTGCGTTCGTCTGTAGCCCTGTGGAGTAACGGCAATATAATGCTTCAAATGTAATCATTTACATACAGATACTTAAGAATGATATTCGCTCCGATGGATTCCTACCACTTTCCCTTATTGCATTGAATTATCTAAAACAAACACATTATTTAATGTAAGTTATACCCGGTACTGGTTTCAAGAACTTGTCTATCTATGGAAATGGACAAACCTTAAAACGGAGAAAATATATCTGGAGGAAGAAAGATGATTAAATATATGCCAAGTGAATGTACTTTGCATTTGTCGTTAATATCCAGTCCAAAACGATTATATGCCTAAGATAAATTAAAATTAATTTGTACCAGCATTATTGTATACTGTAACTGTTATGTAGAGTTTGGTGCCAATTGGCAGCTGTTGGTCCTCAGGCAGTATATGAAATGCTTCCTCGTCCAGAGCGGCGTGTCTCGCTGGTAAAACGTCATCACCGCCCGCAGTTGTCCCAACCATCCAGAAGCTAGAAGCCAGACCTGACTCCGCGTCTTGAAAACTGTGCCACTTACACCCAACGTAGTTTCTACGATAGAAAATCCAGAAATGTGTTAAATAATAAACAGGGACGCAAGACAGACAAACACAGACGGAGAGACAGATAGACAGACGGAAGCCAGAAGCCAGGAACTCTATGTCCAAGTGTTACGTTCTATCACTGTACAGTCCTACCTAGACGCCTGGAATTATATGTCCAAGTCTTACGTTCTATCACTGTACAGTCCTACTTACAACCCTGGAACTCTATGTCCAAGTCTTACGTTCTATCAGTGTACAGTCCTACCTAGAAGCCTGGAACTCTATGTCGACGTCGTACGTGCCGTCCATCACTTTGCCCGGAGTAGGGGGACTGCTGTCAGCAAGGACGCCGTCAGACGTGGCACTACTACACAGCCTTGCCTTGTTACACACCGTCACAGTCACGTAGTATTTCTCTCCAACTTGAAACCCGGCATGGTGGTCGCTAAATACAATGTCTGTGAAGAGATTCCCACATTGAACACAATTGGAACGCATGCACGTATAGACTATACTACCTTGGTACTTGTAATGTATAACATGTCAAGACAAACAATGTAAGTATCCAGTTTCTTTCAATTTTCTCTAAAGATGGTTAAATTTGTCTGTGTCCTATTTCATTTTTTCTTATTCCCCACTTAAACACTTAAACATGTTAGATCTATATAGTATAAAATATGTACCTATTTATGTAGGTATTTAAAGGTTCACTATTTGATTATGGAATGTCGTCCTGGTACCTGTTCGAGAATTGGATTCAAACTCGGCTATGGTGTCCTCACACCCTGCACACGTGCCGACCTTCACCTTGTAGTTGCCGAGGCCGGAATGGGGATCCCAGAACGCCTCCCAATGAGCGCCCATGTCCTCTACACGTGTCAGATAATCCTTGTCTTTGTGTCCGGGTGACGCGTCCGATATCAAGCCATCATACACGGCGCCAACAACCGGTGCGGAGGTATCGAAAATCACCAGACTAGACGTCGTTACGGTGTACAGTCCAGCACCATTATAAGCCTAGATGAATACAATACCAATTATCAATGCTACTATTCTTATTATTATTCTTATTCTTATTATTATTAAAACATTATTATTATTATCATTGTTAGTGACTATTGGCTGCATTGTTGAGGTTGACTATGAGGATACCAGGTCTACTGCAATACTTACTTTGACAGACACGTAGAAAGAGTGTCCATCTATTAACTTGGAGGACGTGTCAAACTGAACACACGTATCCGGTACCGAGGTCACTGCAACTATGTCAGCGTGACCTGGTCGAGATCCCATCCACACCTCAAACAGGTGGATGCTGCTATGGGGGTCGACAAAAACTCCATCCCAGCTTCAAATAAATAATAAGTAAGTATTAACATTGCTTTGAGGTTAGGAGGACTGAATATTTATCATCTCATTAGAATTACATGGCGAAGGTTAACCAGACGAAATAAATATCACATCTTACCATTTTCTGTTTTCTTCGATAATATCGATCTTATAACGCTACGGGAATCGTAAATCGTATTCATTAGTATGGAACCACAGTGCATAACAGTTGAACCCATTCTCATGTACGATTGTGATATCATTAAATGAATTTTAAGTAAAGGTACTCATATGAGATTGGAGCATAGCAATGTTGGTAAACGTAGCAGTACTTATAGTGGATATTAGTAGTAGGTATTAGCTGTCCTATGTAGGAGTACAGCTAGCAGGATGTGTGCGTACCATATCATTATACATCATTGATACTCACCAGAAAGCTACGACAGAGGAGGTGACGTAACTGTTTTCAATTTGTATCTGTCTTCCTGTGAGTTGCGGCCGAGACGAATCGGCGACGAACCCACCAGAGTATGCCCTGGTCGACTTCTTAACAAAGTCCGTAGCTTAGTGAAATAATAAACATTTCTTTAAGACTATGACCAATTAAGTATGAAATGGCTTTAATAGAGAACTCACTATACATATGACATGTGCGTATTCTTGGCAAATTTATTATTAATAATTTAAACGGTATGTATAATGACCAGTAATGTATGGACAACTTTATGGAACACATCTTGTATAATATAATCCAATAGCTTTACCATTGGCAGGGGTTAGCTGTGATTAATGCTAAATGGTCATACATGAATAATAGTATGTTGTACTTTATCATGTTGGTATAGTCAACTGGCGGTGGTACCTAAACATACATAGTATGTCTGGCGCACTCGTTAGGAGCAAGGTGTTTTCGATGTAATGAAACCTTCCCGTAGTGTATCAACACTTACCCTCTACCGTCACATACAACTCGTGGCCATCGCTGAGTTTCAGATCTGTGAGAGATATGTGGTCCACCAGACCCACAGTCTTAAACTCTTGGATGTCATCCCCATCCGGACGTGATCCTGATAAAGATAAATACAATCCCAGGGCTCTGATGTCTTGCTACCATGACAATGAGTTGCAACATGGATGTTCGTGCATTTGTGCACTTTGTGATTTCGCAACAGAAACTAATAATCGTGATTGTCAGAATCTTAAAGATTATTATATGGCGCAGATATAATGGTAGAGTAATTGACAAACCTAAGGCAACTCTGAAGAAGTCGATTCCACTTGGATGTGAAGTCTGTCCAGATTCTTCTACGTCAATGAAACCTTCCCATGTAATCTCCACGTCGGTGGAACTAACCTGATCAACCATTGTAAATATGATGAGATGCTGGACTTGTGGTAAGCATTAAACATATATAAAAATAGTATACATGTTAAGCATCAGATAGAATGACGGAATAGGACAACTTCTCAGAAATTCAACTCGCCAAAATAATCTCAATGTTAAGGATCAACCGAGCACAACGTTAAATCTCATTGGCACGTTTACGTGAGGTCAGACCTATCTACCCAATTTCTTGCGATCCTTGCGGAGTCTTTGAATAGCAATGGCAAATATGTTAGTAGGTTTTTAATACAGACACCTCTAACCTGATACGTTCTCCCCTCGAGTCCCATGACGGTGACAATCCCCGCTACTGGTGAAGTCAGATCCACGGTTATTCCATCACTGCAGATGTTCACCTCTTCATGTATGGTTGACCACTTTTCGTAGTTGCCAGCGACAGACTCAGCATGCACGCACGTGTAATAACGCTGACCATCCGTCAGGTATTCCGTGTCATTGAAGAATATATTGATGAACTCTTTTTCTATAAACAGAAACACCTCACTCTACCATGATCCAGTTAGAATTCGGAAACGCAACATCTTTTTACTTTGCATATTCTGATTCTCACTTTATTCTACGAAATTTCGTAGTAACTACCGCCATAGATAAGAGGTATTGCATTTGCTTGAATATAATTTCTATAGGTATCTTTACCTGAAGAAGTAACATTCAAACAGTCTTCACAACTACACATCATTGCTATTTACCTGTCTCTCCACACTTGATGACGTTAGGCAAGGCACAGGGGTCTGTGTTGGTCATAAGACGTTCCCTCTTGTAGTGAGAGGTAGCGTCTACGTCTTCGCTGGACACCACCGCCCACTTGTACATCCCGTGCCGTAGTGTCGGCCATACAGCAGACAAAACATTCGTAAACGGCGTGTAGTCGGCATCGCTTTCCGGCCATAATTCATTCTTGTCAAGTTCCACACCTCTACCGTTTGTGGACACACGTGCGGCGGGTCCTGTAAATAACATGGAGGATTCAATGTAATCCTATGTAATCTATTCCCATCTGTAACATTTCTTACTGTTAACATTTGTACTTCAATGTTAACGAACGATCAAAAAACTTATATCGACATTATCAGACTGCTAAATACTTTTGAGTTATTACTTTAGTAATATACTGCACTTATTATGTAGAACAGACAAAGTTTCTGTTCTAGTTTGCAATAATATGTATATATGGAAATATGTTTTTCTTGACAACAAATCAGACATATTTATTATTGATATATTGCAGAAAATACAACAATTATCACAGCTATTGAATACTACGACTACGTCATTAAATTACTGACACCATCAGAATCGTCTACAAAGCATGCTTGATCTATGAAGAGCAAGGTTACCTACCCACTGCATCTATGACTATAGACGGGACTATCAGTACAGGATCAAACGCCTGGCAATCCTTGATATCCCCTGACAGGATTGTGTACAGTCCCACACGTGTGTGACCACGGACAGCAAGACGGCGACATTTGGTAAACGACAGATGTTTTGGGAAGGATATCGTGAAAGACATCTGGAAAATACATGTGGAAATCATCAATAATTTCACATAAATGTTCATCCAAGGTAAAGCACAACAATGAGAATTGTCTACGGTTCTCCACGTACTTTCAAGAGGTAAATTATCACACATACAAAGCCCTGAATTAACGACATAATGCATAATATAAATGCATTGTAAGTTCAATTCAGTTTCATTATATTTTCATGCAAATATGCAACATTGGATTTCAGTTAACAAACCGTTAAGTGTATCACCGTTGAATACCATGAAAATACCATCCCTTGCAAATATCAGTCGGTTATTGCTCTGCATTGTGCTGTCCATTATGCTGATAGTTGCTTCTTCTACTAAGAACTATATGTAACCATGTACTACCTTGTGATCAGCAGCTAAAGAAGCACCCGTGACTGGCGTCCAGTGTATGAGCGTCGCGCTGTTGTGCGAGTTGTCAGTCAGAGCCCAGTCGTATCTATCCATCACTTGGAATGACTCGGATATCTCCGGAATATCGGGGTCCCGGAAGACGTCCATTAGAACATCAAGCTGTTTTTGTTGAA
>JAUTBR010045227.1:0-11967 GCA_032361205.1 Pseudorimula midatlantica
TAATAACTAACTTTAAAACGTACTCGCCCGAATAATGATACAAATAACAAATGTTTACAAAAGACATGAATTCCTACCCGCCCTTAGGATACCTTTAGCATTGGGAGAAATGGCCCGGGCGAGTGCCAATTGCGAACCCTGCAGATATAGCTATAGTCTAAACCAACCATAAATATTTGTGATATTATCTCTTTAAGTCGGTACTCAAAAATATTTTGTTAAATCCGGGAGGGAGGGGGCGATTTGACTAGCCTCAAAGTTAAACATATTATTTTTTAGCTACATTGCAATGCACTAAAATTTGATGTTGTTTCAGCTACAGGACAATGCACTATGTCCTCCGAGGCTGCCTTGGAACATAACTACGGTCAGCAGTTGGCGAAACCATTACACATCCAGGGACTGGAACACTCACTCAACCTCAACCCGCTGCTCAGCTATGTGGAAAATCTGCTCACAGAACCAGTTGTACACAGGTGATGTATTTGTCCAAAAATATTGTTGTCTCATTTTTTTAGAGACACAAATCCCTTTGCATTTGCTGCAATAACATAGTATATAAATCTCATTCAAGTATACAATGCAATTTTTTATGGCTGACAGTGATTTCGATTCATCAGTATTGCAGCGATCGAAACTAACTTTAAAACTTACTAGCCCTAATAGTGATACAAATAACAAATGTTATGAATTTCTACTAGTCCTTAGGATATCTTTAGCATTGGGAGAAATGGCCCGGGCTAGAGGACTAGTGTTAATTTCGATCCCTGGTATTGTTGAGCAACAATTCACGAATTATGCAATTATTGTAACGTTAACGCCTTCTATTGTGGCGGGAGCCCATTTACAACTATTGTAGTGCTACAACAGTTTTGAGCAACAGGTACAGCCCTTTTGTGAAACACTGGCCTAGTGCTGAAATATAGAGTGTGTGTATAAACAAACTGCATTCAAATAATCAACATTTCTTTGTGTTCAGCGATGGAACTGATACAGATGGTGAGACTGACACCCTTAAGCCATGTTTGAAGGATGGTGATGGCGACAAGGTCTTAAATGGCATCACGATTACCGAAGATGGTATGGAGTGTATACTGTATACATGTTGTACATAATTATTTTATATTGTTGGCATGTTTACAAAATGCACATTAAATTCAAGATGGTATGATGATTTCTCGGTTAATCTATTTTGTACTAAATGGTTTACTGCAACATTCAGTGCAACATATGTTGCAGGTTTTCTTAGGAAGGCATAAGCCTTAGACTAACAAGCCGTCATGGAAGTGAACGAATCTTGAAAGTGGTTCCAAATCCAAATTCCCAAATAAATAAAAATATTTATTAATTGGTTTCAGCATTAGTTGTCTGTTTCTTGAATTATTTACTTTTATTATATTATATTGAAAGGTCCTGTTTTATTTGCAGAGAGAAGGGCTGACAAAACGAGACTGTATAACTTCAGCAAAGTGAAAAAGAGCCGCAAGTGGTTGAAGGTACGTTATTTTGATATTGGTATTCTCTCTTTGAAGAAAACAGGATGTCGATAGATCATTCTATATGGTGTGACATAAAGCACTAATTTGATCAATCAATAAATTTGGATGGGAAAAGAAATTGACGGATTAAGTGTTGTTGACTAGCGAATGAACTTTTCTTTTAACCTTCCAGTAACTGTGGAAATGCAAATTACAGATTTGACCACCATTAACATTGGTCCTATGGAGAATGACCCCTTATTATTTTACGAATTTCTAACACTGTAGTAAAATACAAAATGTTTGTCTTTTAGAATATTCTACTGAGCGACAGTTCGTCTGACGAAGATGAAGACCGACCCATCAACCAGGAGGAGCTACAATCTATGCTCAAACTCCACAAGTTTCAGAAGAAACATCAAATGCATTTTTACCAGGATCCAGGGGTGAGGAAAATGTTAATCTTGGGCCAGGATATGTTGTAAACAATATCCTAAGATTTAACAATGTTAAAGTGACTCGTACACCAAAATCAAACTTATAGAGCTGATGATCCTACACCACATACTGTGATTGATTCCTTCCAAATGACCTGCTATCGATAAATAAGCTCATTTTATGTCGTTTATTTACATAGCCTGTTGGGGGAACAGGACGATGCAATGTTAACACGTGACTTCATCCACGTTGCGCCATGTGTGAGAAATCCATCCAGAGAAACCTGTAATGAGTACGCCATGTGCAGAGAAGGCGTTACCAATTTCAAAACAAACGATTGTTTACATTCGCCAAGCAAAATAGCTTTTTTCGATGGGTTCTCGTGCATTTGCATCCCTGAAAGCTCAGATTCTTGCAAATATTGCCCTATATATTACATATGACTAATAATTAAAATGGGCATAGGGTGTGAAATGCCCTATGTGTATGAGTGGCTAACAAATTGATGAGATCTATATGTTTATGGAACTTTGTATTGTGGTGTATTTGATTCAGTTGCGACAATACCAGTACTACAGCACTGGCCTGCTCTCCAACTATGACAAGTATCCTGAGCACTGCAAAACATTCGCTGGGCCCAGGAAGAAAATATCTAAAGAGCAGAAGAAAATGGAGAAGAAAGTGAAAGGTATGCCATGCATAGTCTGGTTTAAAATATCCGTAGCCCTCTCCCTGCTGAATTAGGCAAAAGCACTGCTCTTTTATAAGCGCATCTCTGGTTGCCTTCAGCATGGCTAGGGTTAATCTTGTGCTGTAATTCTAATGTATATCTTGTTTGTGAAATATTCCCGCTGTGAGGTAAAGCACTAATTCAATCAATCTAATTGTATAATCTTATTAGGAGTTTGTCTCTATGATGATTTTTATTACATATATGTTCTTAATTTTTGTTTAGCATGATGTGATGTTTGTTATTCGTTGCTTTACAATTTCAGCCAAGTTAAAGAAGCTGAAGAAAGAAAAGGATGGTGAAAATGGTGATCTGGAGGTGGGCTTTTTATTGTGTTGATAAACATTTTCCAACTGTAAACTGATAATTCCTGCTATTGGCCATGCTATTGACTTCTATGATTCAGAGCCTAGGTGACATTAACCCTCTCCCTGCTGAAGGCGACTTAATTTGCCCGATCACATGCAGAAATAGAACACTTTGATTATATTCAGCAGTGAGAAGGTTAAACCCTGCTATTGAGCATGCTATTGACTTCAATGATTCAGAGCCTAGGCGACATCGACCCCGCTATTCTAGAGATGCTGCTGCACCAGTCGCGAATGGCCAAACTATCGGGCAAGAAGAAGAAGCTCACTCCGGAACAAGCTGATATCAAGAGGAGGAGAATCTGGATGTCCATTGCCAAAAAAGAAATACCAAAGGTATGTGTATTATATTATATGGTGTCCAAGGAAACATTTAAACTTAAAAAATCCAAACATATTTGCATTGTACAGTGTTTCAGATGGGCGTCGCTCATCGGACAATGCCCGATTATTTTCGCAAATGTCCGAATTTATCAGAGACCATGCACGGTTATTTTCACAAATGTCCGAGATAAAACGTTTTAGGATATTGTCCTGAACATCTTGTTGGCCATCTGAAACACTGATATGTTCTTTGTTTGCGATATTTCCATCCGTAAGTTTATGATTTAAACATATTTTTATTCAGCAAAGAATGGGGATTGGTAAACAAGCTGTGCAGCTTATTTCAATACCGCTTCTTGTACACACCTGAACTAATAGAAAATCTGGTTACTACGTATTTCCAGGCTTGTTGAAAAATGTGAACACTTTTTTTCAGGCTCAGAAACAGAAGGCTTCGGCTCGGAAGGAAATGATGGCTATGTTGAAAAAGGTAGGAAGACTTATTGACAGACATATTTATTCATGCATACCATTGACACATATTTCAGACGTCAGTATTTTAATAGTGTACTATGGCAGGGATTGTGACACGGCACATGAGACGAAATCAAGAACCAAACTTCTTCTTAGTTATATAACGTGACCATTTTATTCTGTATTGTCAGTAGCATAGTGTTGTGGGCCATGAGCCATGGGGGGCTCCCCGCCCCCATGGATGCCAGCCTGCTCCTCCGGCAGTTGGCAGATGAGTTTGCGTTGTATCCCGTGCTTGGGGATGGCCAAGCTTTTATCCCCCCCGTGATTCAGGGGTATAGTGCGCCATCTACTGCATCAACAGTTTTAATTTGAAACATTTCCATTGCCAAAAGGAAAACTGGGGAGAGGAATATTCCACAGATAGGTGGCCCCCGGCACGTACACAATGCAGAGTTTACAGTTATCATAATTTTAGCAATCGTATGAAAACATTCATAGTGCCAACACATCTCATTAGAATGATTAATATTATATAAGTTCATTGACATGTAGCCTACATTCTGATGTCTGGATAGTGCGATGGGCTGACTTTGTTATTGGATGAAATGTAACACTAACCAACAAACCATCCATGTGAAATGCTTAGTCATTATGTGCTCTAGTGGCTTTTAAAGGTAATTGTCTGTTGTGGACAGTGTTTGAAATAGAACCTGTCCGCATGCCTGAGATGGGTTATTTTCAGAGAGGACTAAAGTTTTAGCCCACATGTTATGTTTTTTATTTCTTTGTTTTTTTTGCGATGTATATAATTGATCACTGGCTTCCATATGTGAGGATGGGTAACTTCTCAAAGTTATCAGCCCTCGTGTCTAACTTGGATTTGGCTTGAGTTTTATGCACTGGTGTGGGTGCAAGATTCATACACAGTGGTTTCAGTAGAATCGGAAGTAGGTGGCAGGGTAGCAAAAGTAGTAGGCAATAAACCTGCCTAAATCATACTTTCCTCTACAAAGTAGTATCAGCAAGATTTAAAGTAGACGGCAAAATTAGAGAAATACTTGGAAATAGACGGACAATTTTGCTGGTTGACGGAACCTATTGAAACCAATGCATACTGTGTTGTAAAACAACAACTACCTCACTTTAACCTTCTCCATGCTGAAGGCAACTGTAGATGCCCTAAAGATCCAGCAGGGAGAGGGTTGAAGTTCCTTGAGCCATTTCTCCAATGTGAAATGTATTCAAATGTATGTTAAAAATTCACGTTTTGTAACAAATGTGTTATCCGAGAGCCATTTCTGCAATGTGATATGTATTCAACTGTCTTTAAAGAATTCACGTTTTGTAACAAATTTGTTGCCCAAGTCACTATACAGGGTCTCAGTTGGCTTGTCTCATCGCATCTCGTCTTGTCTCGTCTCGTCTCGTCTCGTCTCGTCTCGTCTCGTCTCGTCTTGTCTCGTCTTGTCTCGTCTTGTCTCGTCTTGTCTCGTCTTGTCTCATCTTTCTTATGAACCCAAATCTCGTCCGCCAGGTGTCCACGCAGTGCATGAAGGAATGCCGGCGTGCGGCCATCCAGTCGCAGAAGGTGATGAAGGAGACGCCGTCCCGGTCGAGGCGAGTCACCAGGGAGATGCTGGTGTACTGGAAGAGGTTCGACAAGGTGGAGAAGGAACACCGACGGAAAGCCGAGAAGGAGGCGCTCGAACAACGCAAGATGGATCTGGAGCTCCGAGAGGTGAGAGGTCAATTTTCTTAGATTGTGGTCGTCGCGTATGGGTGAGATATTCCCACTGCGATGTAAAGAATGCATTAATTCAAATCAACTAATTCTTTAGTGTCATAACAATATCTTCAAATATTGTAAAAATGTCTTTATTTCACACACAAAAATCACATCGGGTATATTATTCACCGGGATTCGTAATCACAGACGTGGTTTAGTTAATCTGTGGTTTAAGGGTTAGGTGTTGTGCATACTGATAACAGTATAACTCTAGTTTAATCTAAACTGTGGTTGAACTACGTTTGTGCATACAGACCTAAGAGTATTTTCCTCTTGCCCTAAACTGACAAGTCGTGATATTAGTGAAAGATTCTAGAAAGCGACTTTAAACCCCAATAATTTTTTTTATATATTTTGGAAGAATTGTCGCTTGAACAATTCACACGCGTACATACCCCAAAAAATCTAGAAAGAGTTTTAAATTTTAATTTACTGTCACTTGTTTTTCTCTCAGGCGCGACGTCAGCAACGCAAGCTGAACTTCCTCATCACGCAGACAGAGTTGTACGCTCACTTCATGGCCAGGAAGCTGACGGGTGACACGGACGCAGACAAGGAGAAGATTCTAAAGCAGCTGGACGACGGCGAGATCATGATGAAGAAACGGGAAAGTGAAAGCGGATGGAATAGCATCGAGGACGACTATGGTAAGTAATTATTGGACCCACGTTTCTCCAAATTGGGCTTGTAACGCATTGGTTAAAGATTTCCGCTGTGACGTGAATTAATAATTGCACAAGATTGAATGAATTGGTGCTTTTTATCAATTGAGAAAGAAAGAAAAAAGCACTAATTCAATCAATCTTGTCCGATTATTACAATATGTATACAATATAATTGTAATTGTTTATGATTGTCTAAATAGAAATGCACATTGTTGTTCATCTTGCATGCAAACATTGTGTCATGATTATTAATAATAATAGAACTGAAAAATTAAGAAATGAGTTATTTCTCTGCATAAATATTGTTGTGGAAGATTATTGAAATGTACAAATTGTTTCCTGCAGACAATGAAGAAATGAAACAGATTGCTCTAACGAATGCTGAGCAGGCATTTCAAGCTCACACATCAAAGGTATGATTTTAAACATTATTTGCTAATTGGAGGGGGAAATAACTATTGTCGTTTAATGTTGATCCCTATTTTGTTCGTGTTATCATATGCTATCTGCAGAATGTTCTGTTTACTGTGTATATTTTCTCTGCAATCTCTAATAATTCTTTCTACATTACAGACGCAACAGTTTAAGAGCAAGAATATCCGAAAGACCAATGAATATTGTAAGCATTATTTGTAATTATTTTCTATGTAAGTGCAGTGTTTCAGATGGGCATCGATCATCTGACAATCCCAGATTATTTTAGCAAATGACTGATTTTATCTGAGACCAGTTAATCATTTCACTGATTTTTTAGTTAAATCTCATTTATTTATGTCCAATGTCTCCAGGATTTAAAAAACCTGTTGAGACATTGTCCTGAAACAACCTATTGGCCATCTGAAACACTGTAAATGACATATTTTATGAGAGCTTCCTTGTAATTGAGGACATTTTACAAGTGCTTTGATTTTTCACTTAAACCTCCTCGTATTGTTTGCACAAATTTCATCGTATGGATTGCAAATACAATATCATGATAATTTATGCTATATTGGTTGTCCTTTCCATGTTTATAAAATGCAAAGAAAAATTCTGTGGGATGACGTAATATGAGTTGGGATGTATAGTTATACTATTATATTGGTAATTTTATCTGGTGACCATAGTTGCCAATTTTAAAATTCTGACACCGATCTAGGCTAACTTTCTCATAGCATATCATGACATGCAAAAGGTTATTGAAATGACGCGAACTTGAATGCCATCAAATTTTTCCTGCATAATTTCAGTGGGATCAAGTCTGGCTAATCCATTTATGGATGCCGAAGATGAGCGGCCACAACCAAGCATATTCCAAGGCACCCTCAAAGGCTATCAGTTGAAGGTAAATCCAAGTCTTGCCTGTTGAAAATATTATATATTTATCTTTTTCTTAAAACACAATTCTCAATTAAATTATTATTATAATTTTCTACAACCTAAGTGTTAAGCAACTGCTCTAAACTCTAATACAAACAACAACCAAAAAGAAGAAAAAGTATATAAACGTTGTTCATGTAAGCTTAAAAGTAAGCTTAAAACATTTATGGGTTCTTCATTGTTTCTATTGGTTTAATATTTGACTGCGCAGGGTATGAACTGGCTGGCCAACCTATACAACCAAGGCATCAATGGTATCCTGGCTGATGAGATGGGCTTAGGAAAGACCGTACAGAGCATAGCTTTCTTTGCACATCTTGCTGAGGTATCTTTCCTGTTCCATAGAAGTCTTGTAGACTGCACATGATTTCTCATCACAAATTATTAACAAATGAGCATGATTTTATTGGGCAGTTGTGTATGGGTTTAATATTCCCACTGCAATGTAAAGCACTAATTTAATCAATCAATCAATCAATCAGTTGGTCAATTAATGAATTAAATGTTTTTGTGTCTATAATTATTGCCAATTTTATTAAATTATATATTTTAACTGTACCTTGTATAATATCATGTATCGACCTAAATATTAGTTGATCTATCCAAATATTACATTACTGATCTCCCAAATAACTGTATGTCAAGATATTTTTATGCTGTAATACATTGTTGTGTAATTTATTTAATAATATTTTTCTATTACGTTCATCAGTTTCAGGGAATCTGGGGCCCTTTTCTAGTCGTGGCTCCAGCCTCAACACTGCATAATTGGCAACAGGAATGTGCAAGATTTGTCTCCAAATTCAAGGTAGGTAAACTGATAGGCAGTAGAGAGACTCGCCCGACGTGTGGTTTCCTATTTCTGACCGTCCGGATACCCTGAGATGGTCATAAACGGGAATCTACCAGTCGGGCGAGTCTCGGACGTCATATACTATGCACAAACTGATTATCTAACCGTAACCGTAATTGTAACCGTGGTGTTGCGAAACCTATTAACTGCTCAAATGCGCTGCCATTCAAGGTGCTACAAGGTTATCATTCACATGTCCATCTCATCCTTCCGGGTACTCATTCTCTGCTGGGTGAACGGAGGCATTTTCGAACTAAGCCCCTTGCCTAAGGTGCCATCACAAGTTTTTCAGCCTGTGATTCCGTGTGGGGCAGGCACAAATCCTAGATACGATCCTGAAAAGCAGCTCTAAACCACAATCCAAACTAAAGGAAGAAGAAAAGGTTTGAAGACACATCACTGGGTATTGTGACTGTTACCATCTCTCTCTCTCTCTCTCTCTCTCCCTCCCGCCAGGTGGTTCCGTACTGGGGCAACGCTCAGGACCGACGGATCCTGCGTAAGTTCTGGGACCAGCGCAGCCTGCACACGGAGGAGGCGTCGTTCCACGTGGTCATCACCAGCTACCAGCTGGTCATCCAGGACGTCAAGTACTTCCAGCGCATCAAGTGGCAGTACATGATCCTGGACGAGGCTCAGGCACTCAAGAGCAGCTCCAGGTGGGTGTAGGGAACTGTACAGACATGGTTATTTTACGTGGAACCGCTGATTATTTTGTACAGGCGTAGAGTTTTCCACTGAGATCATATTATTTTTATTTTTATTTTTATTTTTATTTTTATTTTTTTAAATTTATTTTATTTTTATTTATTGGCCCTGGACATGGACTGAAATCATTATTTTGGTTTTATTTAATTTTAATTTAATTTAATTTTAATTTCGATATATTTGTCATGGAGTCCCCAGACTTGTTTTCTGCTGAAATCATAATATTTTTCTTTATCTTTATTTCTCTTGAATTATTTGCCCTGAGATTTGCTGAAATCATATTTATTTATATTTGTTTATTATTATTAATTATTTGTGTGGACGGATTTATCTGCACTGGATGTGACTTGGAGCTAGATACGGTTAACGTATTGAACTGATCAGTCTGTTTGTGTTTCCAGTGTACGGTGGAAGATATTGCTGGGGTTCAACTGCAGGAACCGGTTGCTTCTGACAGGGACACCCATACAGAACAGCATGGCGGAGGTGAGTCTCGCAGTACCACAGACATATTATAAGCTATCACAGTAGTATCAGCAAATATCAATGTTCTCACATCAATATTCTGCTGCTTACAGTCGGATTTCTTATATTCGTCTGATCCCAGCGTGGTGTAGATTTTCATGTGTGCACATACAAGACTTGTCCAGGGGATGCAGTGATGAAATGTTTATCAAAATCGTATAATTTCCATAATTTTCAACGGTGTTTCTGGTCACATTTACTGTCACAAAATAAGAATGGTGTAACACTCGCACACTTTGGATGTTGTTCGTATTGTACGTCAAAAAGAAATAGTGGTTTAGGAGAAGAAATAAAATAATCATGAATTTCTTGCATAGCTAAAACAATATTAAATTTCCGATTGTGTTTCCAGATATATTCTAAAGAGTGTTTCCAGATATATTCTATATATGATATGTCCATTTCAGTTGTGGGCATTGCTGCACTTCATCATGCCAACGTTGTTCGACTCCCACGATGAGTTCAACGAGTGGTTCTCCAAGGACATTGAAAGTCACGCAGAAAAGCAATCCGGCATAGATGCAGGTACGTCCGTCGCAGCTTTCTCTCAAATTAATTCAACATTTGTCCCTCATTAAATACAGCCATATTTCAGTCCTATTTACTGAGCCAACAGCTATGGCATGCTCCTTTCTAATGTTCTATCACATGTCTAGTACATGTGCTGCTCTTTAGAATGGAGTGAGCAAGCACAGAACAGAGTACATGTTGGATTGTGTGCTATACTGTCTGCACCGCCTATTTCGCTGGTACATGTCCCGGACACTGAGAACACTGTGCAGTGTTACTCCTTTATAACCGCACATGTTCCGGACAGAAAGTACAGAAAGTACAGACAGAACAGCTAGAAAGGAGCAGGTCACTATTTTTTAGTACAATTATTTTCTTCTTTTTTTTTCACACATCATATTGACTTTATTTACTGAATCTTGTGTTTGCTCATCCAGATCAACTGGGTAGGTTGCACATGATACTGAAGCCATTCATGTTGAGGAGAGTGAAGAGGGATGTTGAAAATGAAATGTCGGACAAGGTATGAATTTTCTTTTCTTCAGTTTTGTAGTGGGTATCAAAGTTGGGCCAGACTTTTCACTGAAACGCTGAAATGCTTGGGAAATAGTAATACCATCTCTTGCAGATTATAACAAAGTCAAAATTAATATATATTTTTTAGGCCTTCAGCGTAAATTTATGATTGGAAGTGCACACAAAGAATTTAATTAATTTTTTTATTTTTTATTATTGAAAGTGCATAGTTGAAATATATTAAGGAATTCATTAACACATACGTTCAAAATTTATATTTAAAAAAGTGTTAAGAAAATGTAAATTCAAATTCATGAATAATTATTTTTTCATGAAAGTCATGGTGTATGGGTGAACCACCAACTATTTTTCCTGCAAATTCCACAAAGCACTAAATCCCTTAATCAACTATAATAGAAAGCGCTATGATTTCCAGATTGAAATCTTGGTGTCCTGCCCGCTGACGTCCCGCCAGAGGTTGCTGTATCAGGCAGTGAAGAACAAGATCTCCATCGAGGACCTGGTCAACAGCTCTCTCACAAACACTTCTCAGATCCAGTCCACCAGCAGTCTCATGAATCTCGTCATGCAGTTCCGGAAGGTACGTGCTGGAAGCTGTTCCACTGCACACGACATGCTCACAGTTTTAACCCTCTCCATGCTGGAGCAGTCGTTGCAAATGGGTGAAAGATTCCCGTAGAGATGTTGAATTCCATATTCACTCACTCACTCCCTGCTGGATTAGGCACATACACCGCTATTTAGGACATATCTGGTTGCCTCCAGCGTGGAGAGGGTTAAATGTTTAGATAAGTGAAAGAGTGTTGAAAGCTTCCCTAAACCACAATTTAAAATGGGGAAAATATTTTAGATATTGAGTATTATTTCTGTATTTATAGGATACTAACCGAGCTTCCATTTCGTATTGGATGTATGCCCGAGTAATTTTGGTTTTGAGCGAGCCTTGGCGAGGTCAAAACCAAAATTATGGTACGAGGGCATACATCTGATACAAAATTGAAGCTCGGTTAGTATCCTATTTCTGCCCCAAAGTGTCATTTATGTATTTTTTGGTCAACAAAAACGCACATTAGGTGTCGTAATCAGGAAGACAAATGCGGAAGAATACTAACTTACGAAAACAGCTGTTACGACTTCACGCATTCGGACCGCAGATTTAACAGACATTCCTCCGCCAAGGAAATATAGGTCAAATATTTGTAGTATTCT